>JAKWBI020000350.1:0-51728 GCA_022664585.2 Zalerion maritima
AATCCCTCACGGGCTTAATGATTTTAGAAAGCGAATACTTCGCTCGCTTACGCTCACTACGTATTCCCAATAAATTAATAAGGGAATGGCGTTTATTTTATTTTTTAAAATATTAGGGAAATATTCGTATGGTATTTTGCCCGGGGTATTAGTATAATAAGGGTTTTTAATAACGGGATTTTAAGCGAGGGAGGATTAAGGGGCGACCGCTCGGCTTTTCGTTTATATAAAAAGGTTTGGGTTTTATCGGCGCTTTCCGGTATTTTTGCTTTCGAAAATCGTTCTTAAGCCTAAGGCCTATTTATATGGCGTTTTTTACTTTTCTTTACCGTAATAATATTTTAATAAAAAAGCCTTCGCCGCGCCTTACCGTAAAAATATAATATAATGAACTTTAAATGAGAAATAATTTTTTAAAAATTAGAAAAATTTATAAAAGATAAAAAAGATTATAAAAGTTAGGATTTAAATAGGTTTTTAAGGGGTAACGTAATATAGGATTATTCCTTTTTAACCTTAGGCTAATAAATTATAAATGGTTTTTGAAAATTAAGGGTGGTGGTGGTGGTAATATTTTTTAGGCCTTTTAAGCATAATCGTAAGATTTTTATAACTCGAAATAAAAAGCCTATATAATTTTTTTAATAATTACCTTCCCATCCTTCGGGTATTAATACTATTAATCCGGGGCTTTAATAGGTCCCGCTTTTTACGTTCCGCGCCTTACGCTTAAAAATCTTAGGCTTTATAAGCATACCGCTTTATTATTTTCCTTAATCTCCTTACCCCCTTATTATTAATTAATCCGCTCCTGGTAATTATTAATTTGCCGGCTTCCCATAAGGCCGGGCGTAATATTGGCTAATTTATTTAGGCTAAAAGGCCTCGCCTTACCTTCCCCTAAACTCCAAATTAATTTCCTTACCGCATATGTATTTTCTCCTTAACCGCTTTTTTAAATAAAGGAAATTAGGCACCTTTAAAGGGTAGGGAATTATTTATAATTCCATGGGTAAAAGCCTATAGGTCTGGCGTTTATAGCTTATAAATTATTATAATCGCCATATTTTCCTTTTATTACGGCCCGATTATAATAAAGCGTGGGACCCTGAACTTTTCTTAAATAAATTTGGTTTTCGAGATCTTTTTTCTTATTCTTTTGGTAAGGCTTATATAAAATTACCCTTATACCAGATTTTCCTAGGAAGGGATCGACCTTAATTTAAATAGGCGATTCGTATTTTTCCAAGCCTTTTAAGGAATACTTTCCCTAATATCCGTTAGGTCGGGCACGGGTTTTAATAACCGTAATAAAAAGCAAAACTTAATTTAAAAAATGGTATAATAAGGCCTTTTTTTAAAAATCGATTTAATAATTATAAAAACTGGTATTAATCTCCCCTTATATTTTAAAGCGCTTGGCGGCTATAATCCTTCCTTTTTCTTATACCCTTTAAAAAGCGGCAAAGGTACTCCATAATTCCTGTTTTTATTTACGGGGTCCTAGCCGGGATCACGCTAATCGTCCCTCCGCCATACAGCTTTTAAAATTCTTCGCAATCGTAATAAGCTCTCGCAAACCAAGCCTAATTATTATATACTCCCTTTTACCTATAAATAGGACATTAATACTGCTTAACTTTACCCGCTTTTTCCCAGGTCGGATAAAAGTACCTCCGTAATCTCCACCTTAATATTATTATCCGCTTAATCGGAATTATATAAATTATTCCTCCGCCATACAGTTTTTAGGATTTTCTTTATAACCGTAGGTAGGATTATAATACGGGCCAGTTTAGGGGCGCCTTATTTAGCCCCTAAGCTTTCGCGGTAATTTTAATTAATCCCGTGCCCCTTTTCTTTAAAACTTCTTTTAAAAATAAAAGGGCACTCCTATTATCTTCCCCCTTATCCTAAGCTTAACCGGAATTACGCAAATTATCCTTCCGCCACGCAGCTTTTAGGATCCTTTATAATTATAATACCCTTAAAGCTTAAATTAGGCTTATAAGAATATTCCTTTTATTTAAAAAAAAAACTATAATCCTACTCTTCTTTATACGTATTAATACTTTTAATAATCCCTTTTTCTCTTCCTTTTATAACCGAGCGAATAAAAATTCCCTCGTTAAATTATACCTTAGCTTTACGCCGGATTTCCGTAATATAATAGGGGTTTAATTATTTATTAGCCTTTATTATCTCGCTTATAAGGGTATAATAAGGGTATATAGCTCTATTTAATACTCGAAGCCTGGTCCTTTTTTAACCCTCCCACCGTAATTATATACGCGTTTTTAATCGGTACCGGGCCCATTTCGGAATCGAATTCCTATTATTTATCTTTGGCCCTTATAAGTTTACAATACTGCCAGGGTAATCCCATAATACCGCAAAGCTTTTGCATTATTCCTTTTTTCCCAAAATATATTCCCTGGCTTTTCCGTAATAATAAATTATTTAAAGTATAGGTGGTCGGTTTTCGAAAGGTTTTTAAACTCCGTATATTATATAGGTTTGCCCAGCTTTGCCTATTATTACCCCTAATTTATTATCTTTATTTTATTTTAAGGGCAGTTTATTTTTAGCCGGATATTATGCTTTCGCTATCGTAAAAAGAAAATTACCCCCCCTAAAAAGTGCAGCTTGCGCGATTTCTTAAGCGTATATAATATAATATACTGGTTGGTTTTTAACTTTATTATAATATAAGTATTCGCTTTATTTTTTATAATATAAATGTTTCGAACTCCTTACCGATATATTATAAAAGGGTTCTCCCATTTTAATATAATAATTTCCGTAAATTCCTACTTATATTTATTAATATAATTCCGTACAATATTATTCTCTAATTATAATTATTAACCCAAATCAATTAGGGGGAGAAAATAATAAAGGGATTCCTTAAATTTTAATCCTAAAAAACGCAGGCTCGTTGCCTAAATTTAAGTTTATAAATCCTAATTAAACCTTTAAAAAATATAACGGGGAATAGGTTTAATAATCTTACTATATGGTCGGTATTTAAAACCAAGCTCTTTGGTTTAATTAAACCTTTAATTACCTTTTTAAAAATGGCAACGCTTTAAAAAATATGGAATAATCCTGTACAGGATTATTCCTAAACAATAATATGGTATTTGGGGGAAAATATAATATATTAAATAAAAGTTATATCTTTATAACCAAGTTTTTACCGCTATGGTTTATTACCCTCCCAGAAGTCCCACGAGTCCCGGGGATCCTTCTGGGTTCTTATATAATCCTATATAAAACTATTTTAAGGCTTTAAACTAATTATTTAAGCAATTACGCCGGGCGCAGGTCTTCGGTATAAATGCAGCGGGGGACACCTCGGGCACCGCTACACTGGTTCGTCGGCAACGTAATATAAATAATTATAAAATAAAATTTAAAGGGAATTTAAGTAATAAAACTTATAATAAACCCTTATTAATAAAGGTATAGCCAAAACGCTGTATAATTCCGTTAATAGTTTTCCAGTCGGGCGTAATACCGTTCTCGGAAACCAATATAATTAATAAAAGGTTATTCTTTATTTCGTGTATTTAGTATTTACGCTTGGTAATAAATCCCTCGGGCGGTATTTTAAGTATTTCCTTTTTATTTTCTTATATTTTACTTAAAATTAATATTAGGTGCTTGGTAAAAAATAATGGAAATATTGATATATATAGGGTTTGGTGGTCGATTATAATAAGCGATAAATAATAAGAAAATACTCGGTTAAGGGTTAAGGGTTCGCGGTAAGGGAGAAAGATAAAGAAGAAAAATAAGTTGGGCTACCGTTTAAAATTTTGCGGCCAGGGTAAGTATAAAATTAATTACGGTCGAGTGTTTTTTTACCGAATTAACGGGGCGGGGCTTTAGATTAATAATATTAATATTATAATTTTATATTATGGTGTAAATATTAAAAAATATAATATATAAAAAACGTAAAATGATTCCCTTATAAATAATAAAAATTAGTAATATAAAAAAGGGAAATTAATCTGAAATTTAAAATTAATATAAAGGCCAAATAGGCCAAAGGTATTGGAAAATAAATTTATAAGGGATTTTCCGGCTGGTAAAAAAGGGTAAGGTAAGGTTAAGGGATAAAATAATAATTTTAAAGGTATACCTGGGAATAAAAAACCTTATATATAAATTATTTATTATTAAAAAAGTGGTTAATTAAAATTCGGAGTGGTTTAAGGTGGGGAAAAATAAAAATCCGTTATAAGAAATGTATGGTGTAAAGAAAATGCGGGATTTAAAAGCGTAAAGGAAAATACTGCGGCCTTATAAACGCCAGGCAATAAAATAATATTTATATTTTAAATTATTTTGCGTTTTTATAATTAAGGGAGATCCTTTTGGTAATATATCCTATTTATTTATTTGCCCGAATAATTAATATTTTCCGTTCGCCCTTATAAATAATAATTCCGCCGCTAATATTATTTCCGCCTATTGCCAGCCTTATTTTTATACTCCTATTTCGAAAAGCCAGAATAGCCTTATTAAATCCTTAATATATTACCATATTAATTATACCTTCCTTTTAAATCGTTTTTTAAAGTGTTTTTATAATATTAACGAAGGATTTTTGGTGGATTTTTTAAAGCGTTTTAATAATATATTAAACCCCGGCTAATTAATAAGCGTTAATAAAATGGGTTTATTTATAAGTAAGTTTTTCCGCCTTAATTAAGCCGGTGGAAAAAGCGGAGAATTAGGTAAAAAGCGGGCCGTTTTTTTAAAGCTTATAGTTATATAAATTTGCCACGGTTAATGGATTAATATACCAGTCCTCGAGGAATAAGCTATTTTGGGAAAATTTTAAGGGATCCGACCCCCTATAATTAATAAAATAAAATATTTTATAAATACGCAGGTGGGATAAAACATTTATTCGGCGGTATAACGGTTTAATCGGTTTAAATTAAAGCGACGGGGAAAGGCTTTCGAAGACCGCCATTTTATCCGCCGTAAACGGCAGTCCCGATTACCCCAGCGTTTTATTTATACCAATTAAAATAATATATTAAAATCCAGTTTATATAAAGGCTTAAATATTGCGTCGGAGGCTATATAATAGGGTTTTAATAAACGAATTATAAAATAATATAATTATATTAAGCATTATTTTAATAAACCTTTTAATATATTATTCTGCGGTATAAAGCGTTAAATTATTAAATGGTGCCGTAAGGATCTACCATATATAAGGTTAATTATTATTTAAATAAATTTATAAAAAGCCCAGTATTATTAAATAAAGGTGTATAATAATATATTATAATCCCTTAAAATCGAAAGATTATATTAATTTTAAGTATTAAATAAATCTTAAAAAGTTTTCGCCGAATAATTTGGCTTATTTTTTACCAGATTAATTACAGGGTAAAAATATAAGCGGTATTTCGGGCTTGGCGAATACGGATAAATGGGGGAGGAATTTAATAAATTTAGCCTTTTTTATTATAATTATTTAATAAACCCGTTTGGTGGGATTATATACCGAGCTAATTTTAAAAATTATTTAACCTATTAATTCGTTCGGGGTGGTTTTAAACGGTGGTATCCATCGTTATATTAATCATTTAAACAGCGCGGTTTAAATCGTTTATTAAGCCCGTCCGTTTATATTGGTTAAATATTTTATTCCCTAAATAATTTAACCTTTCTACCCGGTAATTGTAATCGTTTAATGTATTAAAAACCGCTACCTTTATATTTTTAATTTCCCCTTTTTCCAGTATACTTTTTAGTATTATAATAAGCTTTTTCGAAGGAAAAACTAATAATATTACCGTATTATTTCTACTCCCGCACGCCTTAAATATATACCAAATAATGCTTTTAATTATCCGCTTTATATCCCTACCATTTGCCGAGGATTCCGTCCCCCTAAACTTTATAAAAAATTAAACAAAATAGAATTATATTTTTCTTTTTTAAATTATTTACCCCTTTAATTTAAATATAAAATTGGCCAATATATTATAATATAAATTATAGGCAATCCTTGGGACGTATATAATAAAAGACCACCTTTTTTATAAACCTGCTCCGTAAACCTTATTTTATACGTATAATATAATTAATATTTTTTTTATAATCCGTAAAAATAATAATAATTTTACGCGCAATACCTAGGGCGCGTTCGGGGAAATTAATAACCTTATATTTTATTTGGCCCTTATACTTGGCGATAAGGTGTAAGGCTGAATATTTAATAAAATAGGGGGCGGAAAAGAACCTTATATTATAAAAAATCCGCCCAATTTTAAGCGCTATTATAGGCTTTCCCGTGCCCGGCGGGCTTTTATAAATAAAGGTAAACGGGATATATGGCCGCGAATAAATATTATAAAGCCGTATACCGTTTACGATTAATTAATAATTTTCGAATTATTTAAGAATATATTCGGATCCGAAAATACCCTCGAAAAGCGTTCGATTATTTTCGCTGGCGTATAAATGTTTATTATTATTAATATTAAAGTTTTAAGCCTAAAAAATAATATTTCCCGTTTTTTCGAATACGGCCACCATTATAATTCTTTTTTAATAAAAAATCTTCGATAAAAGTGGGCGTGGCCTCGATAAGGGTAAATAAGCGTCGATAAAAATAGGCGTAATTTTAATAAGGGTGGGCAAACGTTAATAAAAATAGGCGTGGCCTTAATAAGGGTGGGCGAGTATTAATAAAAGTGGGCGTGGCCTCGATAAGGGTAGGCGAGTATTAATAAATATGGGCGTGGCTTTAATAAAGGTGGGTAAATATCGATAAAAATGGGCGTGGTTTTAATAAGGGTAGGCGAATATTAATAAAAATAGGCGTGGCCTTAATAAGGGTGGGCGAATATTAATAAAAATGGGCGTGGCCTCGATAAGGGTAATATAATGGTACCGGAGATATCCCCCGCTGCATTTATACCCAAAACCTACGCCCGGCGTAATTGCTTAAATAATTAAATTAAATCCCTAAAATAATCCTGTATAGAATTATATAAAAAGCCAGGAGGACCCCCGGGACTCGTGGGACTTTTAGAAGGGTAATAAACCATGGCGGCAGAAACTTAATTATAGAGATATAATTTCTATTTAATACATCATATTTTCCCCCAAATATTATATTATTATTTAGGAATAATCCTGTACAGAATTATTCCATGTTTTCTGGAGCGTTGCCATTCCTAAAAAGGCAATTGGAGGTTTAACCAAACCAAATAGCGTGGTTTTAAACACCGACCATATAACGAGGTTATTAAACCTACTTCCCGCTATAGTATAACAGCTTTTTGGTGGCGATAACAGCTTTTTATTTATATATTAATAATAATAGCTTTTTGTTTATTCGTATAATAACTTTTTAGTGGCGATAACAGCTTTTTATTTATATATTAACAATAACAGCTTTTTATCTGTGCGTATAACAGCTTTTTGGTGGCGATAATAGCTTTTTATTTATGCATTAATAATAATAGTTTTTTATTTATGCGTATAACAGCTTTTTGGTAGCGATAATAGCTTTTTGTTTATGCGTATAACAGCTTTTTATCTATACGCAGGAGAGCTTTTTTTATCCAATTAACGATAAAAATTCTATTATTAAGGTTTATTATCGCAGGGATTATTTTCAAACTACCACTAATAACAGCAGGGGTTTTTCCGATACAAAATCGAGAATTTCGGCTTCTGTACGCAAAGTCTTATACTATAGGGGTTTATTAATATTTTGTATTTATTATTTATTATTATTATAACCAAAGCCTAATCGGGCCTTGTATTTATTATATTAAATTTATTTAAGAATTACTTAATATACGATTAATGTTTTATAGGTTAAAAAATAAGGAAAGGGTGAAAATAAAAGAAAATAAAATGGGATGGGGGTGTTTAGAGATTTGGTATTGGGGTGACCGATATTCTGGTATATGATAATTTGGATATTTAATATGGGGTATTATTTCCCGTAGTGTGGAATATTTAAGGCGGTCGGTAAAATAATTAAAATTAAATTATTATAATATTTAATTTTATTCCTATCGATGCCTTAAAAGTTTACCCTACCTTAAACGAAATAAGGTATTATTTATTTATTATTGCCGCCTCATATATTTAAAGCTTTTTTTATAGCGCTTACCCTATTAAAGGTAATTTAATTTGTTTTATTTATATTAAGGGTGCCTCCATAATTGTGCGGACGACCTTGGTCGGAGTTTCGGGCGTCGCTTTGCTTATTTACTAGACCTGCTTTTTTTTATTTAATAACTTACCATATTAGGTTATTAATATTAAGAGTTTATATTTATTTGGGCTTTTTTCGTATTTACGGATTATGAAATCGCGTTCGAAAATATATAATGGGTCGATATTAATAGCGGCGCGCAATACTTTTAATAAAACGTCCTATTAAATATTACCTATATTACCTGCAAATATGCACCTTATTCTTTACCCCCGCATGGCCATTTTTCCAGAATTATGCTCGCGCTTATATAGCTCGCGAACGTTTTTTATAAAGGTAAGCACGGCGGCAACCCTTGCCTTATTTATAATGGGCGGCAGTTTGCGGATTTCGTTCTTTAAATATTTCCTCCGTAGATTATTTCGCTTAAAGTAAAATACGGACCGTTTTATTTTCCACTCCGTTTTAATAATGGCGGCTAATTAATAATACTTTATAAATTTGGATTCGATTTTACGAATAAAAAAGTGCCTCCGATTTTTAATTACCTTTGCTTAATCCTCCTTGGCGTCGAGCTCCGTAATTATTCTAATATACCCGATAAATTATTTCGCTAAATTTATTTTATATACGCCGAAAATATATTTTGCGATTTTTCCCGCTTTAATATTTAACGAGGTTTTAATGGATTTTAATTAATTAATTGGCTGGCCCGTTATAAAAGCGGTATCCGGCGGTTATAGGTAGATATTATTTTTAATTAATAAATTATTAATTATTTAATTAGGCACGCTTAAGTATTTATTTTTACCTTCGAAACCGCCAAAAAGGCTATTAGGATTATAATTTTATTACGGGTAATTAAACTTTTTATTTTTATTACTTATAGGTTTCGGTAAATTGCCCTTTAGAAAGTCGAACCGATTAATACCTATATTTATGGCGGGATTTTTATTTTATATAACCTTAAGTGTATTATATATAAACAAGTTTAGGTATTTTATAATGGTTATTTGTTTTAAATATTTGGGCTGATGTAGGTGCTTTAGGTTCCCTTAACGTTTTTACGGGGGCGGTAGTTTATTAAACGGAGGTATAATAAGATGGGCGAGCCCCCTTATATAAAGCTCCTCGATAATTTTATATATTACGCCGATTTTTATTATATTAAACGAATAATTTTATATAATTATAATAATTATAATTACCGCGAATATTATAATAGGGTTAATATAAACGGGATCGGTCCGAAATTTAACCAATTTTAATTATAATAATTCGTATTTAAAAGGGTGGTCGAACGAATTATTAATTATCCTACCCGTATTTAATATAATACGGCAGCGGTTTTTATTATTTTTTTCCGAGGATAGTATAAAATAGTATATTAATAAGCGGTTATATATTTTTATAATAAAGATATTTATAAGGTTAATATTATTTAATAATATAAATATAAGGTCCTTAATATAAACTCGATATTCGGTAGGCCGGTCCCAGCGAGAATAATATAAATAATTATTATTAATATTAAGTTTGGCAATTATATTCCTATATATGGTATTTTGCTCGAAGATTTATTAAGTAAAGCTTTTATTAAGGCATTAATTATATATTAAAATGGCGCTTAAATTGGTTATTATATTTACTAAAACGGCCCCGCGCCGTATTTTGGTATCGATTTCTCGATTTGCCAGCCTTATTATAATATATAAGTTTTTTAATATATCGACGATATATTTCTAGGTCCGTACTGGCCTTAGGTATTTTAAAGGCGGCCCAAAATATAATTAATAAAGTTTAATAAAAGGACGTTTTAATTTATAATTATTTAAGCTTAATAATAAATGCCTACGGGTATTATTTAAACGATAGGAATTATAAGGATTAAAGGGTTAATTCGGGGTATGGGTTAAGGAGGTAATGTTTTTACAAAAGTAACCGTGCTTGGCTTTTTTATCGATTATTATTTTTTTATTTTCCTTTTATTATTTTTTACCGTTTTCTTTTTTACTTCCCTAATTATGTGTAATGCTATACGTATTTTTCGGGTTTTTAATATTACGGTCATTATTAGAAGTCCGACCCTTATAAAGTTTATTATTTATTTATGGGGATTATTAATGTTCCGATAATGCCTAATCTGCGCCTTTTTTAGGGTTGGGCTTTTCGATAGGCGAGTATTGGTGTCTTATCCGTTTGGGGTTTATTGCCGGTATATTATGTATTTTTTTTTCGTAACGCTTGTTTATTATTTTATCGCGTGGGCGCGCGCCGGGGGGGTAAGGGGGGACGGACTGGTACTTTAAATACGATTATATTAAGGAAAGGCTGGATTATACGGTGGTCGAATTACTGCTGGTTATTAATGGCTACTGCTGGCTGCTGTACTTCCGAAAGCACGATTTAATTTATAAGTATTTTTTTAAATATAAAGGTGGCGGTAAGGCTGCGGGAGGTAAAAAAAGGAGGGTTATCCTGGAATAATGGCCGTGCCCGAAAATAATATTATATATTTAAAAATAATTAATAATTAATTAGAATAATGGATTTACCATTGGATGTATTTTTAAAATCGGAATAAAGGGAGCCCGTAGGGAATGGAATATTAGTGGTATGCTTAAAAATAATAAAGTAATTATGGAAGGATTAAGGTAAATTAAAAATAAAATATATAACCCGAGTTAAATATTATAAGGATAAAAAAGAAAAAGGATTAATAATTTATAACGGTAAAAAATACGATTAATAAACCTATAAAATAGATTAAATAATCGGAATTTTATTTAATGGTAAAGGTTTTATTAAGTTAAACCCATATGCGGATTAAAAGTCCGAGCTAAAGTGGTTTATTCGAATAAGTCGCGGTTAATATTATTATAATTTTTGGTTATTTTATTTATACACATTTTCCATCTTCATTATTTTAAATAATTAAGGGTTCGCAAAATAATACCGGAAAAAATTAATTTATTTTATTATATTTTTATTGTTTTGCTTTATATATAACCCGTTTAACGCACCCTTTTTATACACCCTTTGGTATTATGTTTTTATTAATCCTGGCACGAATTATTAAAATAGTTTATTAATAATTAATAAAACCGGCGTCGGGTGCTTAGAATTAATATTGGTTGGTTTCGATATATATAAAAAGAAATATTATTAATAATAATAAATTAAATAATGGTTTAAATAAATATTATACCCATTGGGATAAAGGGAATAAAATAGGTATATATTGCCTTTTTTATCCTCGACCACCCCGGGATTATGCATTAAATTTTACCGCAAATAATAAATTACCAAATTCTTCACCGGCCAGTATTTGGAAAAAATATTAAATATATATTATTTTCGGTATTTAAATTTCGTTATTATAAGGGGATATATCCTTTATAATTTTTTCGGCCTTATTATTATAAGCTTATAATTTCCAAATATAAAAGGGTGGGAACCGTTTTAAATATTAAATTAAATAATATACTTTATTTATAATTTTTTTAAACCATAGCGGGGTAAAATGGATATAATATAAAGCTGCCTAAAACCTATAAAAGAATCCATTAATAATTATATTATATATGGAAAAAAATATAAGGTTTTTATTAAGGCTAACCGAATTATTAATATTATTAATTATTCGTTAATACTTACCATTACGCAAACCTTTATATATAAAAAATACGTTAAATTTATAAAGGTTTTTTTTTTATAAGGCCCACCAATATATAATATAGGCGGTTACGGGATTAAGGCATAAAATAATAACCTGCTTAGGCCTTTGGTATTTATTATAATCTTCGAAGGCCATATTAACGATTTTGGTAAGCTTATAAAGCTTTGGGGAATTTATTATAATACTGCGTATAATAATAATTAATGGCCGCGGTTCCGGGCCAACCCGCCGTAAATTATACTTAATATAATTTTAAAATGTGGGTATAAAAAGGCGCTTTTAATTTAAAACCTTAAGGTACCGAGGGAATTATGCGGTAATATATAATACTTATTAGAAAATTTATTTATATACCTTTTTAATTTTGGCCATTTTGATTAATAATGGCTATTAAATAATAAAATTCCGTATAAACTTTTAACCTTTAATATTAATAAATTATAAAATTTCCATAATAATTGGACGGGTATTAGATAATTTTTATTTTTCGAGTATAATGGGCTGGGTTTTCGGAGTATTTTTAGTACCTTAAACTATTGCTTTTTCCTTACCTGCGTATATTTATATAATATATAAAAATTCCTTTATACTTTTAATTATAAGCCCGAAATTAATTAGGTTTATATTTTAAAAGGTATTATTATACCTTTAAAGTAAGGATTATATATTTTAAAATTACCTTTAATTTAATATTAAAAGTATTGAAATAATAAGGGTTAAATATTAAAGATTAATAAGAAAGGAAGCTGATAAAAATACGAAAACGGGTGGTACCGCGGCTCGATATTACATTTTAACCTAATTCGAGAAACTTTGTATAATATTGGAATATAAATTAACCTGTTTTTAATAGTGGTTAAAAGTAATAAAACCGGGGATAAATTACGCGGGAAATAATATTATTATTTCCGGTTCGTTTTTTATTTTGCCTATAATTTATTTCGATTACTGGATAGGCTTAAGCCTATTATAATATATTTTAAATATTGCGATAATAATTATTATTAAGTCCGGGCTTTCGGAGGTGACGGATTATAATGGTAGGGAAATAAGGTTTCCGAAAAAATAAGGCTTTGGTTTTTAGGAAAAATTAATACTACCCGATTACGGTATAGTATATATATTATTACCCGTTATATAATATTCCTCCGGAATATATTAATCGCCTGTTTTTATACCTTTATTTATACCTTAATATAAAGGGCCTATTCAAATATATAAATATTATAGGTCGATATATTTTTTTATAAAATAAACCCATTTTATAATAAGATTATTGGTAGGTATTATTAAGGACGGCCCGCCAGGCGTTATTTTGGTTAATATAAAAATAATCGCTTATTAATAATAATATTTAATACTAAATTCTGGCTTAATAATATAGCTTATATTTTTTGCGAAATTTATAAAGGCAGTTTTGGTATAATGGCGCTCGGGATTGTATACGCCTTGGCCGTTTTAAAACGCCTTTATATTTTATTTATTTCGCATTACCCAATATCGTATTATTATATACCCCATAATAATAAGTATTTTATTTAATTTAAATTTATTAATTAGGCAACCACCGTCGCTAATCCCCCTTATATTTTATAATATTTATATATTAAATATTTGGAAAATATCCGCCATATGGTACGGTTAAACCTTTATCCCTATACCCTTAATTATTTGGGCTTTACCTTTTTTAGTGAAGATTAAAAAAAGCCTTTATATTTATTTCCTGGTTTTATAGCGCTGGGTTCGCGTATTATCCTTAATAGTTTTTTTAAAGAGGAGAACTTTAAGGTTTATTAGCTTAGTCTTTGGCCCCGGGAAGGGTTCCAATACGCCGCGTTAGGGCTGGATAATTAATTTCGTTATACTTTATATTTAGGATATTATGGTAGCGATTTGGGCGCCTTGGGGGATAACTGGAGTATAAGGGTTAATAATAAAGGCCGGTATAATATATTGGGTAATAAATATAAATTTATGGAAGGCGTATAGTTTATTATAATATATTACCTTAAATTCGAAGGCCAGTATATTTTCGATTAAATAATTAATAAATCGAATAATATAATAATTATACCGGTGGCCATAAGTATTAGGGTAAAATTCTATTATTTATTTATTATCGGAATTTTTAGAAATTTTACGGAGCCATATTAATAATACTTTATAATTAATATAATTGGCGTTTATATTAATTAAGGATATATCTGTTTTTTTATTTCGCCCGAAAATATATAAAGCCGCCCTTTTTAATTTTATATTATAATCCCTATTATTAGCCTTAAGGATAATATTAACGGAAGCCAAAACGGAGAATTTTTTACGGTTTAAGGTAGCCGTACCGAAAAATAATGGCTTAAATTTCTTATTAGGCATATTGGTAAAAGCCTCGAAAAATATATTATTTAATAAAATTAACGTATTTAATTAAAAGTAATATATATTAATATAAAATAAGTAATCGAGTAAGAAAAGGTGGCCGTAAATATTTAATAATATTATAAAAAATAAAGGAAGGAGGAGGGATTGGTGCGTTATTACCTTATTTATAAAGGGAAAATAAATTTAATTATTATTATTTTGGCGGTATGGGTAAAATATTAGGCGTTTTTACTTTTATATTTAAAATATTAAATAAGAAATTTATATATTTTATAATATTTGGGGGCGATAAAAGTGTATTGGTAAATTATGCCGTATTATTACTGGTAAAAATAAAGAAAAATAAATTTATAAGGTATGGTGTGAAAAAAAATTAAAAATATAGAGAAAATATAATGAAAAATATGTAAATTATTTTTACCCTAAAAATGCCTAATGGGGAATGTTTGCGGCCTAAAATGTAAGATAAACAAAATAAATATAAAAATTGGTTAATATTATATAAGGTACGGGGTGGAATATATTAAAAATATCGCAAATTGCGCGGCTGGCTAATAAATAATTATTATATATAAAAAGGCGAAATTAAAGTTGCGCTAGTGCTATATATTAATATAAGCAAGTTTATTTTTTAAATAAAACGATTCTAGAAGTAAGGCATAATTATATTATTTTTATCACTATTTTTTAATAAAAGCCATAGTTTATTATATACGGATATGTACGCCTACTCGAGGGCCGTTAGGAAAAGTGCCATTCCAGAATAAAATAAGGTAGTACGATTTTGTAAAAAATAAGGTAAAAAAGGAAAAAAAAAGGTCGGATGGTAAAATAAACCAAATGGATGGCCTATTTATTAGTTTGGTAAATAAATAATAATAAGGCTTTATTTTATCGGGTTTTTAATAATATTAAAGGTGGCGAACTCCGAGGCCGTAGGGAATTATAATAAGTATAAAAGCTTTATATAAAGCCTGGGTAAATTTTAAAACTTAGGCTTTCCGTTAATATTTTTTTTATATTGGGACTTTTTAAAGCCAATAAAATTAGCCTTTTTAATTTTAATATTAAAGGTATAGGGTATAATCCTTTTAAATTAATTAATTTTTTATAAAAATATTATCCCCGTCGCCTTGGTTTTTACCCTTAAAAGGAGAAAATAAAATAGGTGGTACGGATAAAACGGCGTTTTTATTTATACCGAGGTCGTTAATACCAGTATTTTTATTAGGATTAAAAATATAAGGTTAAAAATCGCCTTATTAAACATTGGGGTGGGAAATATAACCTTTAGGTTCGCCGAAGTTTTTATTACGGTAACCCTATTGGGAGCCAATATTATAAGGGGAGCCAATATTATAAGGGGAGCCAATATTATAAGGGGAGCCAATATTATAAGGGGAGCCAATATCGTAAGGGGGGCTAATATTATCGATATATAAATTGCCTGTTTTGCTTAAAAGCTGGGACGAAGGGTTAATATCGTTATTATTTTTAATTTATAGTATAATATTACTAATATTATTAATTTAAGCTTGGCCCTGGGCACTTTGGTTTATCTGTGTAATATGGCCCATATTATTAACCTAAGCTTGGCCCTGGGGATTATGGTTTATTTCCGTTCCCTTACCTTATATATTAATAATATCCTTACCGCCCTTATAATATTATCGGCTTATTGGTTAGGGTATTAATATAAAATAAACCGAAATATTTGGAATTTTATCCTTTAAATATTTAATCTCGGGGGTGTGGAAAGGTGGGCCTAAAACCCTGGGGCTAAGCTTAATAAAAGGATGGCGCATTTGGCGATAACGGGGAGGAATAATAAGCTTTATAATATCCTCGATATCGTATTTTTACTTAAATTTCTTAAAAATACTGCGGGACCATCGCTTATTATATATAAAAATAAATTATTAAAATAAACTGGTTCGTCGGTAATATAATATAAATGATTATAAAATAAAACTTAAAGGGAATTTAAGTAATAAAACTTACGATAAACCCCTATTAATAAAGGTATAATTAAAACGCTGTATAATTCCGTTAAGAATTTTTTAATCGGGCATAGTGCCGTTTTCGAAAACCAATATAATTAATAAAAGATTATTCTTTATCTCGTATGTCTAGCGTTTACGCTTTATAATAAATCCCTCGGGCGGTATTTTAAATGTTTTTTCCTTATTTTTTTATATTTTGCCTAAAGTTAATATTACGTGCTTGGTAAAGAACAGTGGAAATATTGATATATATAGGGTTTGGTAGTCTATTATAATAAGCGATAAATAATAAAAAAATGCTCGGCTAAGGGTTAAGGGTTTGCGGTAAGGGAGAAAAAGAAAGAAGAAAAATAAATTAGGCTATTGCTTAAGATTTTACGGCCAGGGCAAGTATAAAATTAATTGCGGTTAAGTGTTTTTTTACCAAATTGGCGGGGCGGGGCTTTAAATTAATAATATTGGTATCGCAATTTTATATTATGGTATAAATATTAAATAATGTAATATATATAAAACGTATAATAATTCCCTTATAAATAATAAAAATTGGTTATATAAAAAAGGGAAGCTAACCTAAAGTTTAAAATTAATATAAAGGCCAAATGGGCCAAAGGTATTGGAAAATAAATTTATAAAGGATTTTCCGGCTGGTAGGAAAGGGTAAGGTAAGATTAAAGGATAAAATAATAATTTTAAAGGTATACCTGGAAATAAAAAACCCTATATACGAATTATTTATTATTGGAAAAATAATTAATTAAGATTTGGAGTGGTTTAAGGTGGGGAAAAATAAAAATCCATTATAAAAAATATATGGTGTAAAGAAAATGCGGGATTTAAAAGCGTAAAGGAAAATATTACGGCCTTATAAACGTTAAGAAATAAAATAATATTTATATTTTAAATTATTTTGCGTTTTTATAATCGAGGAAGATCCCTTTGGTAATATATTTTATTTATTTATTTGCCCGAGTAATTAGTGTTTTCCGTTCGCCCTTATAAATAATAATTTCGCCGCCAGTATTATTTCCGCCTATTGCCCGTTTTATTTTTATACTTTTATTTTAAAAAGCCAGAATAGCCTTATTAAATCCTTAATATATTACCATACCAATTATACCTTCCTTTTAAATCGTTTTTTAAAGCGTTTTTATAATATTAATGAAGGATTTTTAATGGATTTTTTAAAGTATTCCGATAATATACCGAACCCCGGTTAATTAATAAGCGTTAATAAAATGGGTTTATTTATAAGCGAGTTTTTCCGCCTTAATTAAGCCGGTGGATAAAGCGGAGAATTAGGCAAGGAACGCGCCGTTTTTTTAAAGTTTATAGTTTTGTAAATTTGCCACGGTTAATGGATTAATGTGCCAGTTTTTAAGGAGTAAGTTATTTTGGGAAACTTTTAAGGGATCCGACCCCTTATAATTAGTAAAATGGAATATTTTATAAATATATAGGTGGGATAAAACGTTTGCTCGGCGGTATAACGGTTTAATCGGTTTAAATTAAAGTGATAGGGAAAGGTTTTCGAAGACCGTTATTTTGTCCGGCGTAAACGGCAGTCCCGATTGCCCTAGCGTTTTATTTATACTAATTAAAATAATATATTAAAATCCAGCTTATGTGGATGTTTAAATATTACGTAGGAGGCTATATAGCAGGGCCTTAATAAAGAAGTTATAAAACGATATAATTATATTAAGTATTATTTTAATAAACCCCTTAATGTATTATTTTACGGTATAAAGCGTTAAATTATTAAATGGTCCCGTGAGAATCTACCATATATAAGGCCAATTATTATTCGAGTAAATTTATAAAAAGCCTAATATTATTAAATAAGGGTGTATAATAATATATTATAATCCCTTAAAATTAAAAGATTATATTAATCTTAGGTATTAGATAAGCCTTAAAAGTTTTTTGCCGGATAATTTGGCTTGTTTTTTATTAGATTAATTATAGGGCGAAAATGCGAGCGGTATTTTAGGTTTGTCGAATACGAATAAATAGGGGAGGAATTTAATAAGCCTAGCCTTTTTTATTGCGATTATTTAATAAGCCCGTTTAGTGGGATTATATACTAAGCTAATTTTAAAGGTTATTTAATTTATTAATTTATTCGGGGTAATTTTAAACGGTAATATTCACCGTTATATTGGCCATTTGGATAACGCGGTTTAAATTATTTATTAAGCCTGTCCGTTTATATTGGCTGAATATTTTATTCCTTAAATAATTTAACCTTTTTGCCCGATAATTATAATCGTTTGGTATACTAAAAACCGTTACCTTTGCGTTTTTAATCTCCCTTTTTTCCAGTATACTTTCCAGTATTGCGACGAGTTTTTTTAAAGGAAAAATTAATAATATTACCGTATTATTTTTCCTTCCGCACGCCTTAAATATATACTAAATAATGCTTTTAATTATCCGCTCTATATTCCTGCCATTTGCCGAGGATTCCGTCCCCCTAAACTTTATAAAAAATTAAATAAAATAAAATTATATTTTCCCCTTTTAAATTATTTACCCCTTTCATTTAAATATAAAATTAATTAATGTATTATAATATAAACTGCAGGTAGTTTTTGGGACGTATATAATAAAAAACCACCTTTTTTATAAACCTGCTCCGTAAACCTTATTTTATACGTATAATATAATTAATATTTTCCTTATAATCCGTAAAAATAATAATAATTTTATACGCGATATTTAGGGCGCGTTTAGAAAGGTTAATAACCTTATGTTTTATTTGGCCCTTATATTCGGCGATAAGGTGCGAGGTTAAATATTTAATAAGATTGGGGGCGGAAAAAAACCCTATATTATAAAAAATCCGCCCAACCTTGGGCATTATTATAGGCTTTCCCGTGCCCGGCGGGCCTTTATATATAAAGGTAAACGGGATATATGGCCGTGGATGGATATTATAAAGCCGTATACCGTTTATGGTTAGCTGGTAATTTTCGAATTATTTAAAAATATATTCGGATTTGAAAATACCCTCGAAAAGCGTTCGATTATTTTTGTTGGCGCGTAAATATTTATTATTATTAGTATTAAAGTTTTAAGCTTAAAAAATAATATTTCCCGTTTTTTCGGATACGGCCACCGTTGTAATTTTTTTTTAATAAGAAATCTTCGATGGGAGTGGGCGTGGCCTTAATAGGGGTGGGCGAGCCTTTTTATTATGGCGATAAATAATAGGGGTTACTTTAATTATAATGGCGTGCTTTTTTTTTAGTATGGGGGTGGCCTCGATAGATGGGCGAGCGTTAATAAAAATGGGCGTGGTTTCGATAAGGGTGGGCGAGTATTAATGGGAATAGGTGTGGCCTTAATAAGGGTGGGTAAGTATTAATAAACGTGGGTGTGGCCTTAATAAAAGTGGGTAAATATTAATAAAAATAGGCGTGGCCTTAATAAGGGTGGGCGAGTATTAATAAAAATGGGCGTGGTTTTAATAAGGGTGGGCGAGTATTAATAAAAGTAGGCGTGGCCTTAATAAGAATGGGTAAATATTAATAGGAGTAGGCGTGGCCTTAATAAGGATGGGTAAGGATTAATAAAAATAGGCGTGGCTTTAATAAGGGTGGTATAATAGTGCCGGAGGTATTCCCCGCTATATTTATACCTAAGACCTACGCCCGGCGCAATTCCTTAAATAATTAAATTAAAGCCTTAAAATAATCCTGTACAGGATTATATAAAAAGCCAAAAGGACCCCCGGGAGTTGTGGGATTTTTGGGAGGGTAATGAACCATGGCGGCAGAAATTTAATTATGGAAATATAACTTTTATTTAATATATTATATTTTCCCCCAAATATTATATTATTATTTAGGAATAATCCTGTACAGAATTATTCCATGTTTTCTGGAGCGTTGCCATTTTTAAAAAGGCAACTGGAGGTTTAACCAAACCAAATAACTTGGTTTTAAACACCGACCATATAGCGAGGTTATTAAACTTATTTCCCGTTATAATATAATAACTTTTTGGTGGCGATAATAGCTTTTTGTTTATGCATTAACGATAATAGCTTTTTATTTTTGCGTATAATAGCTTTTTAGTGGCAATAACAGTTTTTTATTTATATATTAACGATAATAGCTTTTTATTTATATGTATAATAGCTTTTTAGTAGCGATGATAGCTTTTTATTTATGCATTAATAATAACAGTTTTTTATCTATACGTATAATAGCTTTTTAATGGCGATGATAGCTTTTTGTTTATGCATTAACGATGACAGCTTTTTGTCTGTGCATATGACAGCTTTTTGGTGGCGATAATAGCTTTTTATCTATGTATTAATGATGACAGCTTTTTATTTGTGCGTATGACAGCTTTTTGGTGGCGATAACAGCTTTTTATTTATATATTAACAATAACAGCTTTTTATCTGTGCGTATAACAGCTTTTTGGTAGCGATAACAGCTTTTTATTTATGCATTAATAATGATAGCTTTTTATCTGTACGTATAACAGCTTTTTGGTGGCGATAACAGCTTTTTATCTATGCATTAACGATAACAGCTTTTTATTTGTGCGTATAACAGCTTTTTGGTAGCGATAATAGTTTTTTGTTTATGCGTATAATAGCTTTTTATCTATGCGCAGGAGAGCTTTTTTTATCTAATCAACGATAAGAATTCTATTATTAAGGTTTATTATCGCAGGGATTATTTTTAAACTACCACTGATGATAGCCGGGGTTTTTCCCATACAAAATCGAGAATTTCGGCTTCTGTACGCAAAGTCTTATACTATAGGATCATAATACGGGCCATTTTAAGGGCGTTTTATTTAATCCCTAAACTTTTATAATAATTTTAACCAACCCAGTACCCCTTTTCCTTAAAACTTCTTTTAATAATAAAAGGGCACTTTTATTACTTTCCCCTTTACCCTAAGCTTAACCGGAATTGCGTAAATCGTCCCTCCGCCACGCAGCTTTTAAAATCCTTTATAATCGTAATACTCTTAAAGCTTAAATTGGGATTATAAAAATATTCCTTCCATTTAAAAATAGGATTATAATCCTGCTCTCCCTTATACGTATTAATATTTTCAATAATCCTTTCTTTTTTTCCTTTTATAACCGAGCGAATAAAGGTTCCCTTATTAAATTATACCTTAATTTTACGCCGGACTTCCGTAATATAATAGGGGTTTAATTATTTATTAATCTTTATTATTTTGCTTATAAAGGTATAATAAGGGTATATAGTTTTATTTAATACTTAAAGCCTAACCCTTTTTTGGCCCTCCCACCGCGATTATATACGTATTTCTAACCGGTACTGTAACGGTGCCGGAGGTATCCCCCGCTGCATTTGTACCGAAGACCTACGCCCGGCGCGATTGCTTAAATAATTAGTTTAAAGCCTTAAAATAATCCTGTACAGGATTATATAAAAAGCCAAAAAGACCCCCGGGATTTGTGGGATTTCTGGAAGGGTAATAAACCATGGCGGCAAAAACTTAATTATGGAAATATAATTTTTATTTAATATATTATATTTTCCCCCAAATATTATATTATCGTTTAGGAATAATCCTATACAGGATTATTCTATATTTTCTGGAGCATTACCACTCCTAAAAAGGCAATTAGAGGTTTAACCAAACCAAATAGTTTGGTTTTAAACACCGACCATGCAGCGAGGCATATTAGACCTACTCCCCGCTACAGTACCGGACCTATTCCGGAATCGAATTCCCGTTATTTACCTCTAACCCTTATAAGTTTACAATACTACCAGGATAATCCTATGGCGCCGTAAAATTTCCGCATTATTCTCTCTTTCCCAAAATATATTCCCTGGCTTTTCCGTAATAATAAATCATTTAAAGTATAAATAATTGGTTTCCGAAAGGCTCCCAAACTTCGTATATTATATAGGTCTGCCCAGCTTTACCCATTATTGCCCCTAATTTATTATTTTTATTTTATCCTAGGGGCAATTTATTCTTAGCCGGATATTACGCTTTCGCCACCGTGGGGAAAAAACTGCCCCCCTTAAAAAGTGCAGCTTACGCGACTTTTTAAGCGCATATAGTATAATATACTGGTCGGTTTTTAATTTTATTATAATATAAATATCCGCTTTGCTTTTTATAGCGTAAATATTACGAACTCCTTATTGGTATACCGTAAAAGGGTTCTCCCATTTTGGTATAATAATTTCCGTGGATTCCTACTTATATTTATTAATATAATCCTGTACAGCATTATTCCCTAATTATAATTATTAATTTAAATTAATTAAGGGGAGAAAATAATAAAGCGATTCCTTAGATTTTAATCCTAAAAAACGTAGGCTCGTTACCGAAACTTAAATGCGTAAATCCTAATTAAACCTCCAGAATATATAACGGGGTATAAGTTTAATAACCTCGCTATATAATCGGTGTTTAAAACCAAATTATTTGGTTTGGTTAAACCTCCAATTATTTTTTTAAAAGTGGCAACGCTTTAAAAAATATAAAATAATCCTGTACAGGATTATTCCTAAACGATAATATAATATTTAGGGGAACATATAATATATTAAATAAAAATTGCATTTTTATAATTAAGTTTCAGCCGCCAGGGTTTATTACCCTCCAAAAAGTCCCACAAGTCCCGGGGGTCCTCCTGGCTTTTTATATAATCCTGTACAGGACTATTTTAGGGCTTTAAATTAGTTATTTAATCAATCGCGCCGGGCGCAGGTCTTCGGTACAAATGCAGCGGGGGATACCTCCGGCACCGCTACAGGATATTAAGTAATAATCTTATTATTTGATTTAATAATCTTAATAGGGAATTAATATTAGGCTGCCTATATTTTAAAAAAGGTTTTTAAAGCCTATATTAGGGTATTATTTTTGCGGTTTTTAAAATAATAATCCCAGAATATTCCCGTATACTTATCGGTTAAAAAAATAAATTTGTATTATTATTATAATCTTTTATATAATTATAAAAATCCAGCGCTATACGCTCGCCCGCCCCTTTAGTTAATATTTATTGGGGTTATTAAATTTATTATTTGGTTTTATTAATAATATATTATTAGTATTCCGTTATAATAGGCCCTTTAATCCTAACGCCAATTAAATGGTTAATTAATCTTTAAAATGGCTCGGGATTTAGGTAATTTAAACGGAGGTATTATTTAAATATTTTTTAGGTATATGGTTTCCGCAAGGCGTATAATATATATAAGTTTTATTTTTTTTTTAAAACCTTATGGTATATAGGGAAGGTACCCTGTATAAGGCCCGAGTATAAATGGGAAAGGGGTATATATTTTAAAATAAACTGGTTATACTGGTCGAGGAGTTATATTACCGGTGTTTTATTAAAACGCCTAAGGTAATTATTACCAGGCTTTTAATCCTATTAATAATCTTATATATATAAATTACGGAGGGATATAATATTATATATAAAACCGGGGTAATGCGTAATTTTTAATAATATTAATATCCGGCTAATACGTCGGGTAAAACCGGGGGTTTATACCCGAATAAATACTATTCCGTATCTCCGAATAAGAACCTTAAAGTTCCCTGCCTAAAAATAATTACTATAGGTAAAGCGGTAATAATTATAAAAGCGTAATTTATTGGTAAAAATATCGAGATTAACCCTTAAATCCAGGATGGTTAAATTTCGAAAAGGATATTTTTTGGCGTTTTGCTTTTTATCCCTTATTATATAAACCGCCATTTGGCGTATTAACTAATTTTCGTTTAGCTCCTTAATATATTTAATAGGAAATAGGGTGGTTAATTATTCCTTATATTTAGATTAATGGTTTCGAATATTGGTGTAAAATTCTGGTAAGCCCTTTTATCCTTAAGGACGGCGCTTAGGGTAAAGGTATAGGCACTTTTCGGGTTTATAAAAATAGCGCTAACAGGGATATTATGGCTTTTTATTAGGCGCTCGGTCGCTTAATTTTAATCTTAGCTTTAATTCTGCTCGTTTTTTATTAGGGGACTTATTAATATTACCCTAAGGGTTTCGTCCGCATTCCTTATTACTTTTATGGCCTTTTTACGAGTAAAAGGCCCCTTTCCTTCTGCGGCCCCTATTATCCGCCTTTTTTTTTAATAGTTGGTCTTTAAAGTTGTTTGCTATGGTTAGGTATTTAAAAGTATTATCGAGAACCCTGGATTAATAAAACGGCTCGTAAAATATAACCCATAAGGGTCGAACCTGGCGTATAATAATTATAAAGCCATATAACCGTATTTGGGGTCGTGTGGTAATTAAATATTGCCGTTTAATAAGTTTTATTATAATATTAATTCATTTTTAAAGCCATGTATAAAAATCTTGTGGTTAATACTTTAATGGTACGATGGTTTAGGAATACAGGTTTTCCGTTATATTTTTTATACGTATTTTCTTAAACTTAATATGCTCGCGAAGGTTAAAGTACTAAGTTTATAGGGATTTGTTTAGGTTATAATAGGCGTTTTGGTACGGTATTATTATAGTTTTTATTATTTTTACGCGAAGCTTTCGAATAAGCTTTTTTTATTCCTTATAATATAAGCATTTATTATAGCGGGGAGTAGGCCTGATATGCCTCGCTGCATGGTCGGTGTTTAAAACCAAGCTGTTTGGTTTGGTTAAACCTTTAATTGCTTTTTTAAAAAAGGTAATACTCCAGAAAATATGGAATAGTCCTGTACAGGATTATTTTTAAATAATAATATGGTATTTGGGGGAAAATATAATATATTAAATAAAAGTTATATTTTTATAATTAAATTTCTGCCGCCATGGTTTATTACCCTTTTAAAAGTCCCACGAGTCCCGGGGGTCCTTTTGGCTTTTTATATAATCCTGTACAGGATTATTTTAGGGCTTTAAATTAGTTATTTAAATAATCGCCCCGGGCGCAGGTCTTCGGTACAAATGCAGCGGGGGATACCTCCGGCACCGCTACATTATGGTTATAATTTATGAAAAGGAATTGGTACGCCTTTTGGTGTTCCGGGCTTAGTTTAAGGAAATTAGAAGCCGGTTTAATATAATCGCTTATTAAAATATGTATAGGCGTGTAATTTTACTAATTAGAAAGGCCAGCTGATATTTTAATAGGTACCATAAGGTTTTCCACGATGGTTTGGGTAGACCTCTGTAAATTCCCTTGTGGGAAATTATTATAATTAGGCCTACGGGGGTTATTAAAAAGTGGTTTGCCCTGTATGGTAGGGTCGATATTAAATTATAGGGAGGAATGGATGGCCCTGGTGCGGAACTGCTTATTCCAGGTCTCCCACTTAAGGGGAGTGTTTAGAATAATATTGCTTATATTAACGATAAGGGGGTAACTTAGCGGAGTTATATGATCGATTTTAAGGAAGGTATATTATAACTCGGCCGAGCTAATTAGACTTTTAATTGTTAGATATGAGAGGTTAAACTAGGTTATTTATAAAGGTGGTATAATAAGGTTAACTGATGTTTATATGTGTGTTGGTATTATGTATTAAAAGGGCGCATGGGGAAGCTATTTATAGCGTTACTATTGCCCCTATTACGCCGTACACATCTATGAGTCATATATATGAATATACCTATTACGTATAAGATACGCGATAACGTATCTTACGCCATAACGTATTAGATACGCGATAGCGTATTTAGTACGCATTGGCGCCGTAGATACGCAGTGGCGCAGTTGATACGCAGTAGTGGCGTATTAAACACGCAGTGGCGTATCTGACAGATATCATCTATGCGGGTGGGTGCTAAGACCTGGCGTTGTCTGAAGCGTCATTTTTTTACAATGGAAGGGCTCGACTGATCTGCGAAGCCAATCCTAACCTGCTAACGAAAAGCCCGCAAGCTTATTAAACAAATTTAAAATATTTTGGTGATTAATTTAAAATCACCTGGTGTATATATCATTTTCTTTGGCTTTTAGAATAATTATTATTATTTATTTTGGGAGACGGATTCTTTAAAATATACCTTAAATTTGCCCCGGGTATTTACCCGTAATTTTAAAATAGCTGTAAAACCAGAGCCATATTATTAGTATTTTCTTATGTTTAAAATCAGGTTTAAGAAAAAAGAAATAAGTGTTAAATTAAAGGACCAAATTATTATTAATCTTAATACTTAAAATGGAATAAAGAACATACGTAGGAATTATATTTTGCTCTTGCCCACACCAGGTAGCAGAGCAAATCTAATAAAAGAGAAAGATGAACTAAAATAATAAAGATAAAGAAGAAAGAAAAGAAAAAACAATAAAATTTCTAAATCCCCAAAGTAGTTTAGAAAAGCATCGCGCAAAAAGAAGGTACCTTTCAGCAATACTACCCATAACTTATAATCTCCAACGTATTCGTTATCCCTCCACGCTATGCGGCTGGTCGCATGTAGTTTCCCCAATCTTGTACTCGAGTTCGCCCACGCATCGCCAGCAAGTTTCCTTCCCAGAACCTCCACATGTTCCGCAAGTCTCCCATTTGTTCTCTTCCTCATTGAACACCGCCAGGTCGCCCTGGCATGTTTCGCATTCCGATAGTCCAGTCGGTATTCCACCTACCCTACACTCATCGCAGCCAATGGTAATTGGTATTTTAGGTGCCGCTTCAGACTGGGGCTGACCGCACTTCCAACAATCCATTTTGTTTTGATTGGCGGAATTAACGGGATTGCGGCGTTCGTTTAAATGGTTACACAGCTAATTGATGGGCTCCAGCTAAAGATATTGGTTTGGGTCGGATAGCGAGAAGGCGCTCCCAGGCAATAAGAGGGCACGAGAAGAGGAGAAGAGCGTTTACTGGTGAGATTCTTTGGAGGTAAAAAGGAAGAGCTTCTCGATGATAACCAGTTCTTAAGAAGTGTATAAAAAGGCAGATGGATGTTAAGAGAGAGAGGTAAAGTTCGAACTTTTATATATATATGTGTGTGTGATTTATATAAGAAAGAGGTTAGAAGAAAATAAGAGAACCCTGGGAATATATAGTAAAATCCCCATTGTTATATAATAAACTCTCGCGAAAGAATCTTAGCCTGGCTTGGGAAATCCTTTGCCATGGACCAGTAGAAAATGTTGCTTTAATTCTTAAACAGGGGCATTACCGAGAATGTGGCCCGTAGGTGGTCAGATGGCAAAAACATATTAGTAAGGGGGGTCACTGGTCCTGGTCCTTAAACGGTTCTGGCCAGTTTGTTGGTATATGAGAGTCGTCTCCAGTCTTTGGGAAGGGTTAGATAAAATTAGTCAGATCAAAGAGGGGATGAACAAAGGAAGAACATAGTCAGTCTTCCATCTCCTGGCCCTTTGGAGTGGACATTGGGTGGCTGGTGTCCTTCGGCCACGGTCGGCCCGGAACGCGGTTCGGCCTGGTATCGCTCTGGCAGGTACGGGCCATATTGGCTTACTTCGCAGTAGTGTTGGCCGGTTTAGGAAAGAAATGGGACAAACCGGAGCTCCAACTTGATAACTCGGCGCTAACTGCGACTTTGGAGGTTAGGCCGTAACCTGTTCTAAGGCAATTCGGGAAAGGGGATTGGGTTCTTTACGCGCCGCTCGTCTCATTCACCACCAAGAAGCTATTCTTAGGACAGCCACCGGTCAATACAGGCATTTGTTTTAATAATGGCCAACATATTGTCTTTTAGTTTCACTTTCAGGTCATCAGGAACATCCGTCCGCCCACTGCGCCTCTTGGAGCAACCACCATTAGACAATAGGAGGCGCAGGCCGTTGGTTGTTGGTTGTTGGTTACTGGTTGGTGTCAGATGTGGGAGGTTAAACTAGGTCACTTGTAAAGTTGGCATAATGAGGTTAACTGGTGGTTGTGTAAGTGTTATTATCAGATGTGGGAGGTTAAACTAGGTCACTTATAAAGGTGGCATAAAAAGGTTAAGTGGTGGTTATATAAGTATTATCGTTATATACCAAAAAGGCGGACGGGAAAGTTATTTTATAGCGTTATTATTACCCTTCTTACGCTATACATATATATAAATATACCTCTTATATTTTAAATACCCGATAATGTATTTAATACGTAATAATATACTTAATACGCGATTGCGTAATTAATACACAGTGGCGTAATTAATATGTAATAATGGTATATTAAACACGCAGTGGTATATTTAACACACCGCTTTAGGTATATATTTATATATATATATATATAAGCCTGGTCGCTTAACCATAATTAATGGGTAATTGTATTTAAAATAAAGGTATAGGAGAAACCGGTAAAAATAATAATATTATTATATTTGATACTTTTTACCGGGGTAACAAAAGTATAATATAAGGAAGAAATCGCTTACCATATTACCCTATTTATATTTTAATTAATATATTCCCTATATTGTAAAAATATAGTTTTAACAAAATAGTTAATGAGTAATTAAATTATTTTTAAGGTTTTATAATAAAACCTTTTAGGCCTATATATATATGCCCTAATGTATAAGGACCTATATATTATAGCCTTGTTACCCCTTTTAGGAATATTCCTATAGATGTTTAATGCAGTGAATTATATAGGGCAGGCTTTAGCTTAATAAAATAATTCAATTTTCCCATAATTGTTAATATAAACTATTATTATAATATAAAGATATATAATTATTATATACCGAATCGGTATTTATTTTAATTCCAAGTTTTTTATCCATACTATTTTGGGATTTTCTAAATGCTAAAATAAAGGGGAATTAAATAATAATAAATTCATAAATATAAAGAAATTATGAAGGTGTATAATACAGGATATTATGGCGGTTATATATTTTTACGATAATCTTATTTAGAGATTTATAAAAAACTGGTGCGTTATGGGGCTTTAATTGGCCGAATGGTTATAGGCCACAAACCTTTTAAGAACTCCCACAGTTTCTTCTTATATAATAAAATTCCTTTATAATATTAACACATTATATTATTATACTACTTTTTACAATAAAAAATCGCCGTTTTATAAATACAATTATTATTTAAATATTTTAGTCTTTTTATATATTTTAAATATATATACGATAACCATTTACCTCATTGATTTTCACTGAAGTATTTAAAAGAATATCTTAAAATGAATATAATCTTTTTTATACTTTATTAATACCCTTCAATGTTCCTACTGGTAACCTGGTAAGCCCAGGTTAATTTTACTAAATTAACCAAATGGATAATATATTTTAATCGGCCGTTAAAGTTGTATTGTTTCCTTCTCCTATTACCATTATTATTAAGCCTGGTGGTGGTATTGGAGAAGATGGTGTTTTTTATTAAATAAAGTACTGTAGCGGGTAGTAGGTCGGATAACCTCGCTGTATCGTCGGTGTTTAAAACCAAGCTCTTTTGTTTAATTAAACCTGCAGTTGCCTTTTTAAAAGTGGAAATGCTTTAGAAAACACAAAATAATACTATATAGGACAGTTTCTAAACGATAATATAATATAATAAATAAAAATTATGTTTTTATAACCAAGTTTTTACCTCTATTGTTTATTACCCTCCCCGAAATCCTATAAGTCCCGGGGGTCCTTTTAACTTTGTATATAATTCTATATAGAATTATTCCAGGGCGTTAAACTAATTATTTAAGCAATTACGCCGGTCGCAGGTCCTTGGTACAAATGCAGCGGGGGATACCTCCGGCATCGCTACAGTACTAGCCTTTTAAAATATTATACCGTTATGTTTTCGGAGAGATTAAGGAGATGTTAAATAATGGTAGGAAAGGCTTTAGGCGCCGTGGCATATAAAGACGTACTGCCTGTTTAAAGGGTAAGAAAATTGAAATTATAAGTATTTATTTTAATACCTTTGAGATTAATGAAAAATTAATGTATATTTAGCTATATTTAAAAACAGCGATATTTAATTATTTGGAATGCCTTTTTAAAAAGTAAAATATATATTGGTGGCCGAAAAACCCTTTGCGGTACCATATACCGATTATTCTATTATTATTAAGACTTATAAAAATAAACATAAACTCGTGCTTTATAATTATTACATTATTAATAATAGACCAATTACTAAATGCGTTAATTATATCGATATTAAGCACTGTACCTTTCACAAGTATTACAATTATATTATAATTAGTTATTTAAAGTATATATAGAAATATACCCGTAATTCGGTTTTACACAAACCATGGGTTATTAATATTAATTGGGAATACGTAGTGAGCGTAAGCGAGCGAAGTATTCCCTTTTTAAAATCATTGAGCCCGTGAGGGATTACTGAGACTTACAGGGGGGATTATACACAGTTTAATGAAAAGGAATATACTTACCAGTATCCGATATAATATAATATATAAAAATAAATAAAAATTATAAAAAGAATATTGTAAAATATAGTTTTTATTTATATACTTTTCTATATTTTTTAGACCTATTTGCGGTTTTTATTAAACTTTAAAAATTCACCACCGCCGATACATTAAAACGGGGATTATTTTAATTGGTTATTAATTATGTGACCTGTTTAATATGCCTCTTTTTATTGCCATTTTGTTTATTTTAAAGATTCCTTTTGTATTAACCAAACTTACCCTTTATAATAATACATTTTTTAAGCAAATATTTTAATAATGGATTCCTATAATTTGGTTATTTGGGAAGGAGATACAAAACGCTCTCGGTGCCATCATACCTTAAATATATGGCAATACTTTCAGTGCTATAATCCACATTTTTTAATAAAACCTACAAAGTTTTAATTATCTTATATTAATTTAATTGAATGATTAAATAATTCACGAACCTGTAAAGTTTATAATGATATATTTTCTTTCTAATATTAATACATATTTCCTTTCCTTTTTCCTGAATTTACCATTTGTTCCATTACTTTTGCAATTATTATAAATGGATTAATGCAAAGTTTAAAAAAAATTAAAGGCGCTTATTTTTCGGCGTTATATACCCAGATTAATGGAATCATTTTAAAGAAATTAAATCGGCTTATTTTTCCGATTTGATACACAGATTAATGGAAATTTTTAAATAAATTTCAATCCGCTTATTTATATAATTTTTATGTAATAAAGAATATAATATCAGGAGGGGTGGGGAAGGAAGGTTTATAAAGCACAGAAGGTCCCATACCAAATAATATAAGTTGTAATATAGTAGTTCAATTGGTTAAACCCTTATCGTGTATTCAAACTGTAAACCTCAAGTGCATAAGTTTAAATCAGCCAATACCTACATTATTCAAACTTTGAAAAGTCTTTCCAATGAAGCCAAATAACATTAGTAAGCAAATGAAATCAGGAAATTAGTAAGGGAATCAAAGTAATAGAAATAAAATGAGTAGAACAATGATCGAGTAAAAGAAATAATAATACGAGATGTACAATAGTAAGAGAGTGAAATAAATAGTTATAAAGGAAATGAAATAATAAGGGAATAAAACAAACAAATAAAACAAAGAAATATAATAAAAAGTGATAAAATAAAGAAATAAAACAAAGAAATACAAGAAAGAAATAACGCAAAGAAATATAACAAAGAAATAAACCAAAGAAATAAAACAAAGAAAAAAAACAAAGAAACAAATCAAAGAAATGAAACAAAGAAATAAATCAAAGGAATGAATCAAAGAAATAAAACAAAGAAACAAATGAAAGAAATGAAACAAAGAAATAAAACAAAGAAATAAAACAAAGAAATAAGGCGAAGAAATAAAACAAAGAAATAAAACAAAGAAATAAAACAAAGAAATAAAACAAAGAAATAAGGCAAAGAAATAAAACAAAGAAATAAAACAAAGAAATAAAACAAAGAAATAAAACAAAGATATAAAATGAGTAAAATAATAAATGACTAAAATAAGTAGAAATAGTAAGTGCAAATATAAAGGATAAAAAGGGAATAGAATAAATAAAATAAAATAATAAGCGAATAAAATAAAACAAAATACCAATTTTCTTAAGAGTTTAAATCGCATTAACCCCCATAATTGCGGGGTACGGGTTTTAATTCTTTCACCCACCCGCGATGTGGGTGCTCGCCACCTGAACACAACTACTAGCTGAACGCAAATCTTCCCAATTTTTGAGCCTATAGTATAAGAATTTGCGTATAGAAGCCGAAATTCTCGATTTTGTATAGGAAAAACCCCTGCTATTATTAGTGGTAGTTTGAAAATAATCCCTGTGATGATAAACGTTAATTATAGAATTCTTATCGTTGATTGGATAAAAACAGCTGTTATACTGTAGCGGGGAGTAGGTCTGATATGCCTCGCTACATGGTCGGTGTTTGAAACCAAGCTGTTTGGTTTGGTTAAACCTCCAGTTACCTTTTTAGGAAAGGCAACGCTCCAGAAAATATAGAATAATCCTAGACAGGATTATTTTTAAATGATAATATTATATTTAGGGGAAAATATAATGTATTAAATATAAATTGTATTTTTATAATTAAGTTTTTACCGCTATAGTTTATTACCCTTTTAGAAGTTTTATAAGTCCCGGGGGTCCTTTTGGCTTTTTATATAATCCTATACAGGATTATTTTAGGGCTTTAAATTAATTATTTAAATAATCGCGTCGGGCGCAGGTTTTCGGTATAAATATAATGGGGGATATTTCCGGCACCGTTATATTTTACCAACCCATAATAAAAGACCGCGTCCCGCGGTCCGAAAAACTCCAAACAGAGTTTCCTGGCTTTTGCCAGTATTATTAATTTATCCGTTTCCTTACCCTTCGCATATTTATTAATTATTTTTTTATAATAATTATGGGTTCCCTTTTTTATTTTATTATAATTAAATAAGATTATACAGCTTTATTCTTATGGATTTTATTATACCCTAACCTTATATCTCCCCGGAGGGTTTATTTTGGCTGGTGGTATTAAAGCTTTACTCCGAACGATTTATAAAATAAAAAGCGAAATACTTATCCCCCTTTTTTATACCGCCAGGAATTAATTAGGCTTAAGGAGCCCTTTTAATCCTTTTTAATCGGTGGCGCTGGCTATATTTAATATTATAGGCCGTATCCCTCGCTTTAACCGCCTCCCTCCTTTAAGCTTCCTTTTTTTTCTCCTTTTCCGCAGCCTTTTGCTTAATATTCCTTTTAATAATAGCCCACCCTGGGAAATTCTCGGTATAGGTAGGCTGTATATTAGGTCCGGGATAAGGTAAATAATATTAAATAAAATAGGATCTGGGGTCCTTTGGCCGATGGGCCCTTTTTTTTATTAATAAACGGTATAAGGGTTTTTAAATAATCTCCTTTTTAAATATTTCGAAATTATTATTTATCTTAATATTAAAAAATGGCCTATATTACCCTTTATATATTTATTAATACTGGTTAATATATAAGGGGAATTAGGGCCGCGGTAATCGTTTAGGGGTAAGAACCGCGCGTAGGGAAAATAAGGCTATTTTTAAGGGTGGTAATAAGGGCAGCGATTAATAATTGGTAAGGGATATACGTGTAATGGTATGTATAAAGGGTAAAGATAAAAGAAAAGGGGTGCGTAATAATAGTTTAAATAGCTCTAATAAATTAGGCCCCTGCCTTGGTAATATACGCTTTCTCCTAGGAGATTTACGGGGGCGGTCGCTATTGCCTTTTTCCTTTAAGGCCACCTGGCTCCTCCGCCTTCGGTATATAAGATTAATCATATAAATAAAGTCCGAATTTATATTATCTCCCAATTTTAACTTTATTATATTCTTTTAATCCTCCGTATAAAAATTAAACGGATTTACCCCTTTATAAGCCGTGGAATCCACCCTAGTATTAGGAAGCTTAGGGCGGATTAAAAAAGGCCTAAGGTTTATATAAATATTAAATATATAGGAATATATCCCGGCAGCATTTATATTCGTGTTTAGGCTTTATTATTCCTTATTATTAACCATATAGCCCTGGGGATTATTGCCTTTCGTTATTATATATAAAAAGATTTCGTGCCGAATAATAATACTAATTTCCCCTTGTAATTACCCTACTTTGAGGAGGGTTTTTAATGGGTTAGGGCCTACGGTAAACCTTAGGTAATTTATATAAAACACCTTTACCTAATTTATAAAATGCCTTATATAGCCCTGGGGCGGTGGCCCGAAGGAACATAATATATGGTTTTTTTTCCTTTTTCCCCTTATACCTAATTCTAACTCTCGGAGGCGGTACCATAACCTTTTCCCATTATCCTTTAACTCCTAAAGTATAAGGACCTTTTTATCGGTATAAACCTCCCTTTTTAATCGCGTATAAATTTATATTATTTTTTATTTATAAATTATAATTCTAAGCGTTTCTAATACCGTAAGGTGTTAAGATCGGTAAAAGGGGCTAATTTATATAAAGATAATTATTATAAAAAGCACTATAGGCTAAAGGCCGTACTTTTTAAATATACCCCTATTGGTTTTATTTTGGAATATTATTAAAAACCTTATACAAGCCTCCTATATATACCTTTTAAAGTCCTTTTTTATATTCTCCGGTATAAATATAATAAGTATTATACCCTTATGGTAGCCTTAAATAAAGGTTATTTATAGATTTCTCTGCCTATCCATCGTGGGATTAACCCACGCCTTTATAATAATAAGTAAATTATAATTTTTAAAAAACGGATATTATAGGGGAATTATAAGGGCCGCCTGGTCCTTAATAATTGGCATATCCTTAGGCCCCCTTAAAGGTTTAAAATTTATAATTATAAACCTAATATTATTTACCCCGTTATATATTTCGAGGTAATCCTTATAAATAGTTAATTATTAATGGAAAAAGGGCTGGTCGTATTCCAATTATTTAATAGCGTTATATATATATGCCCAAATATTTATAAAAAACGCTTTAATGGTAATGGGCCTTCGGAGCCGTTAGCGGAAGCGGTTATTTTTATGGCGATCGATAAAATTAAGTATATTTCTAATAATTATACTTATATTTTTTTAGGCGATCTTTTTAAGCTTTGGGTTATCCATATATATAATATACGAGGGGATTAGCCCTCCCCAGCGGGCCTGATTTCTATATAGGCGCTGGGGTTTAATAAGGGCTTTTATATAAAGAATTACCTTTCGGGATAATTTAAATAAAAATTCCGTTTAATATCCAGGCACCTGGGCACTGGTTTTAACCTTTAGCCTTAACCCCACGAAAGTATAATCTCCCATTATTATAATAATACTATTTAGGGCTTTTTTATTTTATTAGATAATAATAAAAAATAAGAGGTATATTTAAATTAAAATTCTTAGATTAAAAGGGTTAAGGAGGTATTAAATATTAGGGCTAAGGTTAAGGGTAATAAAAGCTTTAAAGAATAAGGGGATTTAAAAATAAAAAATTAAATTAAAACGGGGAATAGGTTAAGCAGGATTATATTATAAAGATTTAAGGCTGGGAAATAATATAATTAGAAAAAATTAAGGAAATATTAGGGGAAAAAAAGGGGTATTTATACCTATAGGGTTTAAATATACTGGCGAATTCTGGGCAGGCGGTGGTATTCTTTTAAATAAATAGGTATTTCCTTAAGCGTTCCCATTATTACCCTTTTTACCTTATTATTCTTATAACTCTTATAACTCTTATAATTAATAACGGGCCTCCCATTTTTAATCGGATAACCATATAAATGTTTATTTGGCCCAACTTTTTTCCCTTTCTTTCCTTTTATTCCTTCGATAATCCTTCCTCTTATATGCTTTTTATCAGTGCCTTTCTTCTCCCTATAATACTCCTTTTCCCATATATTCCTTGCTTTTCTCCCTTCCTTCGAGCTTTTTTTCCTTTAAACACTCGCACCCTTTATTACCTCCTTTTTTTAATTTCCTCCCTAATCCTTTTAAAATATATCCCATTTAAACCAAAATAATAATAAGGAGGCTTATAAGGGACTCCCTAATCTCTTGGCTTTTATTCACCGCTTATTAATAATTAATAAGCCTTTCGGTTTCTTTAAACCTATTATACCTATAAACTAACCTTCCCTTTTTTTTACACCTTATTATATAACCTTCGCTTTTCCTTATTTTTATACTCCTTTTCCTTTCGTAAAAAGGCCCGGGGCTCGGATTATAAAAAACCGTACTCGGATTACCAAACGTTTTATTTATAATTAAGCGGCTTTTTTAATTAACGCCACTTTTATTATTACCGAAAGCCCTTTTTTAGATATATTTTTTCTAATTTATTAACCCTATATAAGGTTATTTAATTTTGATTTATTTTATAATTATTCCTACCCCTTCTCCTTTGGTAATTAAACTATAAGGTTATATCGATTAAATATTATAGGACCTAGCCATTATTTCCAGCGGTTTTATTTGGCCCCCTTTATCGCTCTTATCGCCTCGTACTGTAGCGGGGAGTAGGTCTGATATGCCTCGCTGCATGGTCGGTGTTTAAAACCAAGCTGTTTGGTTTGGTTAAACCTCTAGTTGCCTTTTTAGGAGTGGCAACGCTCCAGAAAATATGGAATAATCCTGTATAGGACTATTCCTAAACAATAATATGGTATTTGGGGGAAAATATAATGTATTAAATAAAGGTTATATTTTTATAATTAAGTTTCTGCCGCCATGGTTTATTACTATAATGGGCTGAGGTCATGTTAAGAAGTAACGATAAGTGCCACAATAATATGTATATTCGATCTATGGAGGAGGAGAAGGGAAGAAGGGGGGAAAGGCTTAGGATAGGGGGGCATGGTTTATAAGTAATTTTTTATACGTATCGGTCCCGCGGCTAGCCCGCTGTATATATATTATAATATAGGTGGGCCTATAATATACTCCTTCTTTTACCCGCCCGGCTTTATAACGGTGGCGCCGCAAGCGCGATTATTTACAGTATGGTTATATATTACGCCCCGTAATATACGTATTTTTCCGCCGCCGCCTTCGCTTATATAAAGCCCTCGCTGCGGCCGCTACGTGCAATGGTTATAAGGGCCATTTCTCGGCCGCCTATTATACTCTCCCTAACCTTTATTATAATAATAATCGTAAATGCCCCCCCCCCCCCTAAAATCCCCCCCCCTTTTTTTCCTACCTCCCTAGGCGCCTTTATAAATGCCCAATATCCTTACGGGTATTTTATACCTTAAACGGTGGTTTTACGGGCTTTGGGTATTAACCCATTATTATTTAATTTTTATTCCGGCCAAATTCCGTTAAAATTCCTATTAATAAATCCCCGTGGTTTTTTTTTTATTATAAATCCGCTATATTAACGGTAATTAATATTTAAATAATATTTCGAGCTTTTAATCCCTTTACCCCCGGCTCCGGCGGCTCCGGGCCGGCCTTTCCGGCGCCGCGCCACTCCCCCCCCCGCGGTGGCGGCGCCGCAAAGCCGGCGGCTTATAAAAATATTACTGCTTATATTTTTATTATTATTAAAATATATAACAATCCCTTCCAATTATTTCGCCCCCGGGGTAATATTAATCCGCTATATATAATAAAAGGCGCCTACCCCTTATATTAATCCCGCCAAAAAAATTAAAATTATTAAGGTATATAATTTTTATTCCGGCGCGTAATTGCAATTACCCATGGTTAATCGGAATAGGATATTTTTATTAAGGCCAAATATAATAAACTATATAAAGCTTATATTCGCCGTATTATTAATTCCTCCACCTATTATTATTATAATTAATCTGGTAAAATTCCCCCTTAAGCCTTTTTAATAGGCGCGGTTAATACGGTACTGGTTCGCAGGGCGTAGTATTATTTACTTTTTATATTTTAAAGGTAATTATATTTATAATACCGTAAATAATAAAGGGTATTTAATAATAATTCCCTTTTATAGGCGACCCATTATTAACCCGCCTTATTAATACTTTAATACCCCTAATATTAAAATTATTATTATTACCTTTATTATTATTACCAAAACCGGAACCCCTTATAATAATTTTACCGTAAATTTGCCTTATATCCGCTATATACTCCCCCCTATTAACCCCTGGGTTAGGCCTACCGCCAATTTAATAATAAAATTATTCGCCGTATTAATACGGGGTATCGCGCCGGCTCGGCGCCGGTTACCCCCGCCATACCCATTATTAACGCAATACTTATGCCCGGGCAAACCGCCTTATTTATTAAATTAATCGGTCGCCTTATTATTATAAGAAAGGAGCTTTTTATTTTTTTATAAAACCGCATAAAACCCGACTATTTTTCTTTTTTTTACTATATATCCGCCGGTAAACCTTTATTAATCCCCCTAATTTTTTACTCCCCCATTACCTTTTATTAATATAATATCCTTCCCTAGGCAACGCGCGCCGCGCCCCCGCGGCGGTTCTAATACGTTTAATAATAAAACTGGGATCCATTAATTAATTACCTTATTAAAAACATCGATACGGTTCCGTATATAAAATATTATAAATCTTTTTTTTATTTTTTTATTTTACCATATTATTACGGGTGCGTTTTGCGCCCGGGGCACGGCCCTTTTAAATTTTACTTTATTTACTGCCAAATTACGGTTCCTATTATATTATCGCTATTAATTTTAAATATAATTTAATTTATACGGGGCTATTATGGGTTACCGCATTACCGAAGCGTTATTTATAACGGTTTAACGCCGCTATATTTACGAGTTGGGATAATGGCTCCTAAATTAATTCGGCCCAGCCCTGCCATTTTATTAATACTTATTTGGTAATACGGCGACCCCGCTTTTAGGTCCGCGCTTTAAGTATTTTTTTTACCCTTTATTTATCCCCGTTTATTTTTTTATTCCGAATCGGTGGGGATTATATATTATTTTAGGTTTGGGATAATAAGGGGTCGCAGCTGGCCCGTTATAAAAGGTCCACGTAAAAGTGCGGGTAAATATTTAAAGGCGTATTTAATTTTATTATATATAAATTTATTACCCCCGTAATCGTATATTTAGCGTAAAGCCAATTTAATTTCCGCAAAAGCCGTGCGGTAATTATATTACGCAGGGAAAGCCATACCTTATTATTTACCTCGAACCTTTTTACGGGGGAGCGGTATTTAATCGTTACGTCCTTATATTATTATTATATGGCCGTTACCGCCGCCTATACTTATTCGGTGGCCTCCTTTAACCGTTCCAGGAACTGCTTAACGCATCCCCGCGGCATTTTCTCGAAAGGCACTGGATTATCGCGCTTTATTATAAGTATTATATAATACCCGTATATAATAAAAAATGGGCTAAGGCCGATTAATAATAAATCGCGGTTATTAATGGTTAATTGCGCTACCGGTAAAAGCCCGGGCCAATCCAACTGCTTTATTAAAACGAATATTTATAAAAAGTGCTAAACCTTTTGGTTCGCTTATTCGGTTACGCCGTCGGTTTAAGGGTGGAACGCTATTAATAACCGCTGTATTATACCTATTAATTTATATAGGCGCTGCCAAAAACCGCCCACCCAATTCGACCCTTTATTATTTATAATTATTTTAAAAAAACCATAGAAATGCTAAAAATATTATATAAACCTTTCGGCATATACCTCCGCCATTATAAATATTATGGCTTTTAAGATTACGCCCTTATAAAGGCGGTCGGTAATTACCATTAGGAAACGGGGGCTTTACGGGTCCGCGGCGGGAAGGTTTATTATAAAATTCACGGATATTTCGCTTTAAAAACGGTCCGCCATTAGGAGTGGCTTTAATAAACCCTTTTTTTTGGTTTTTCTATACGGTGGTCCTACCGTACACATTATAATTACGCACGAAACGGCGTACTATACGGGTTATACCCGGCCAAAAATAATTACGGAATAATATTATTATTATTTTATTATATCCCGGGTGGCCGGTAATTATAAAATTATAAGCCCGTTAAATAAAGGCGGTTTATAATTACTCCCATACTGGTATCCAGCGCCGGTCCCTAAAGCGCAAATATCCCTCGGGTTTAAAAAAATATTCCATAATAAAAACCTTTATTTTTATATTCGGGGGGAACGCTCGTTCCCCTTTTTTAATTACCTTTTATATAATCTTATATTAATTATTATACTATACCGCTGCGGATTATAATTCCTAAAGCTCGGCATTTTTAAATGGCGGGCTTTAAAGGGCCCCCATATTATATATAGCCGCGGGTAATTAATTATTTTAAACCAGCTGGAAATTACGGCCGGTAAGGCGTTTATTTCCCTCCCCCTTCGGTATATCCTAATCCCGCCGCAATAATACGTCGGGCGCCAATAATAATTAGCCGGGGCGGAATTTTAATTAAAAACGGTACCGATTTATTTATTCCTACCAACGGACCTGGTATTTCGATAAACGCCTTTTAATTATAAAATACCGTAAATTATTATAATTCGAGCGTACCCGAAATACGCCGGTTATATTACGGAGTTCCGTATCCCATACCTTTATACTTTTTATTATAATTATATTCGGCGGGTATTAGCCGCTGGAAAAAAAAGGCCACGGGGCGCAGTATTCCCGCTTCGCTCCGTTAAAAAAGGCAGGAGCTTATTACCTACCCCGAGCTATCGGTTTCCAGAACCGTTTCCGCCGCCGGGTTAAATTGCGCTAATACCGGGGGGGCCATAAATGCCCTTTTTTAATTATTAAAACGCTTCGGATTCGATAAGGCCCCAGTAAAACCCTTTTCCCTTTTTAAAAAAGGGCGGAAAGCGGGAGTTTTAAATTAGAAAATTAATCGATAAATTCCTTATAAAAATTAATAAAGCTTAAAAAACCGCGGACCCCTTTTACGATTATAGGCTTTTCCTATTCGCGTATGGCCCGCAATTTCTCCGGATCGGCGTATATTCCCTCTTTTATTATTATAATAAACCTAAGGTATATAATTTTTTTCGCTGCGAAAACGCATTTGGCTGGGTTTAATCGGAGGCCTATATTGCGGAGTTTTTTTATAATTTGGCGGACCTTTAATATATGGTTTTACTTTATATTATTTAAATAAACCAGTATATTATTTATATACGCCGTATAAAATATATCGAAAAACTTGCGTAATATATTATTAATATATTATTAAAATAATATTTCCGCGCCATTAAGGCCGAACGGGGTTACCGTTTATTTATATTGGCCGAAACGGATTCCGAACATTATTTTTTATTTATCCCTATAATAAATACATAATTTATAATAGGCGGCTCGGATATTTACCTTAATAAACCAACGCGCCTTGGCTAAGGTCCGTAATATTTTATAAATAAACGGTAAGGGATAACGGTCCTGGTATATAACCGCGTTTAACCCCTTATAATTATAATAAAAATATAACCCGCCCCCCGGTTTTTTAATAAAAAGTACCGGGGCGCGTGCGGGAAAGCTGCTGGCCCTTATATAGCCCTTATTAAATAATTCCGTTAGGGTTTTTTATAAAACCAGTAACTTTTCCCTTAATATATCGTAAATCGGACCTTATAATATTTACGGGTCCTTTTCCTTGGCATTTTTTACTAATTTTATTATATGGTTTACGGAACCGCGGTAAGGTAATAACGCCTATCCTTTATCGGGTTCGAACACATTTTCCAGCCCTTTTAATTCGTTAAATAACCGGAATACCTTAACCATTATTACCTTTAATTATTTATTAATATTATATAAGGATATCGCGAATAATATTAAATTGCTTATTTTTGCTTTATACGCCATGGTATATAGGGAGGTAATATTAATTAATTATATATCCATTAAAACGGTACCCCTTAACCCCTTTTCCCTTACGGAAAGGTTCGCCCTATTAATATGGATCCGCTTTTTTACCGCTTTATATATAACCGTTTCCTTTTTATATTATAATTTACTTAATATTATTAGGTATAAAAGATTCGGAACGGGGTAATAAAAATAATATTAAAAGTACCCGTTAATATTAATATTTATATATACCGCCTTTATTATTATAACTTTTCGCTGCGCGGGTAATACGGACGTATATATTAATACCCTGGCGGGTACCGGAATATATGGGAGGCGAAATTTAATAATAAGGGAATTACAAATTACGCCGTAATATAGGCACCCGTTATCGATAAAAGCGTCGGTAAAATAAATCCCATTTAAATAAACGTTTATTAAAAAGGGGGTACCGTTTATCCGCTTTATTCCTTTTATTATTTTACTCCGCGTTGGCGGCTTCTGGGCACGCCTGCGCCCAGGAATTACCCTTTTAATTTATCTTCCCCCTTATCCTTATTTAACGCCCCCGGGTAAGGCGTTACGCCCACGGTATTAATCCGGACCTTTTTGGCTGGCTTAACCGGGGCTAATTTATATTTTAAAATAAAATAATTATTAAATCCATACCAAATATATTAGCCTTTTTTATACCGGCGTTTTATTTTAATTACGGTTACCCATTTAGCGCGGCGTGGTTAATCCTTTAATTTAAAACTCGTGGCGTTTACCCCTAATATCGGGGTATCCGGGTCCTTTTAAAAACGCAATTAATATATTATTAATATATTATTCCCTTTTTTACCTAATACCGAGTCCAGGCGAAACGTAATATTAATAATTATATAAACCCATTTTTAATAAAAGTTAGAAAAATAAACTAATAGTAATATTAAGCGAAGGCGCTGGTATATTACTTTATTTAATAATATAAGCTTAATGGAATTATCCCATACGGCGCCCCCTGCGTTTACCAGGAATTATTTAAATTGGGAATAAAAGGCTAAGAATAATTACCTTTCCCCTTAATATAAAAAGTGGAGCTTTTTCGCCGCTTATTTATAATTATTAAAATCCCCGAATACCGTTTTTAAGTGTATAATAAATCGCGCGGGATTTTAACCTATCGATTTACCTTTGCCGTAAAATATTATAATAAGGGCTTTTGGCTTATCCTTTAAGCAAGCATTAATATTATACCATAAAAATGTATCGCCCCTAATAAGATCCTGGTCCAGGATTAATTTATATTCGATTTCGACCCGGAATACCTTTTATTTTACCTTATTACCGTCGAACTTTGCCGGCCAAGGGAATTGCCTCCGTTACGGGATTATTATAACCGGCGGGCTATAGCTTATTAGGGCGGGCGGCGCTTATTATACCGCCGAGATCCGGGTATTAAGGGCCGTAAATATTTAGGTTAGGTATTTTTTTATATTATTTAACTTAGCGGCGGACTTATTATTAACGGCCGCAAATGCCCGGGTTATTTCCTGGTAAATAAGCAGCGTTACCGTAATAGGGAGGGTTTATTATACTTATCCGCCGGCGGGAGCCTGGTTATTTTTATTCGGGTTATTATTTATAATAAAGGCGCTACGGGGTGGGTGCGGAATAAAATATAATAAGGAATTATTTAAAAATCGAATATATATAATAGGTTAAGATTATATTAAGGAGTAACGATAAGTGCCATAATAATATATATATTCGATTTACGGAGGAGGAGAAGGGAAGAAAAGGGGAAAGGCTTGGGATGGGGGGGCATGGTTTATAAATAGCTTCTTATACGTATCGGTCCCGCGGCTAGCCCGCTATGTGTACGTTGTGACATGGGTGGGCCTATGATAATTACCCTTTTAAAAATCCCACAAATCCCGGGGGCCCTCCTGGCTTTTTATATAATCCTGTACAAGACTATTCTAGGGCTTTAAATTAATTATTTAAGCAATTGCGCCGGGCGCAGGTCTTCGGTATAAATATAGCGGGGAATACCTCCGGCACCGTTATATTTTATTAACCTATAATAAAAAACCGCGTCCCGCGGTCCGAAAAACTCCAGAAAAAGTTTCCTGGCTTTTACCAATATTATTAATTTATCCGCTTTTTTACCCTTCGCGTATTATTAATTACTTTTTTATAATAATTACGGGTTCCCTTTTTTATTTTATTATAATTAAATAAGGCTATATAGCTTTATTTTTATAAACTTTATTATACCCTAACCTTAAATCTTCCCGGAGGGTTTATTTTGGCTGGTGGTATTAAAACTTTACTCCGAATAATTTATAAAATAAAAAGCGAAATATTTATCCCCCTTTTCCATACCGCCAGGAGCCAATTAGGCTTAAAAAGCCCTTTTAATCCTTTTTAATCGGCGGCGCTGGCCATACTTAATATTATAGGCCGTATTCCTCGCTTTAATTACCTCCATCCTTCGAGCTTCCCTCCTTTCCTTCTTCTCCGCAGCCTTTTACTTAATATTCCTTTTAATAATAACCCACCCTGGGAAATTTTCGGTATGTGTAGGTTATATATTAGGTCCGGGATAAGGTAAATGGTATTAAATAAAATAAAATTTGGGGTTTTTTGGCCGGTAAGCCCTTTTTTTTATTAATAAATAACGCAAGGGCTCCTCGATAACCTTCTCCTTAAACATTTCGAAATTATTATCCACCTTAGTATTAAAAAGCGGCTTATATTGCCCTTTATATACCTATTAATACTGGTTAGTATATAAGGGGGGTTAATACCGCGGCGATTATTTAGGGATAGGAGCCGCGTGTAGGGAAAACGAGGCCATTCTTAAGGGTGGTGACGAGGGCAGTAATTAATAATTAGCAGGGGATATGCGTGTAATAGCGCGTGTAAAGGGTAAAAATGGAAAAAAAGGAATGCGTAACGGTAATTTAAATAATTCCGATAAATTAGGCTCCTGCCTCGGTAATATACGTTCTCCCCTAAAAACCTCACGGGAGCGATCGCTACCGCCTTTTTTTTTTAAGATCACCTGGCTCCTCCGCCTTTGGTATACAGGATTAATTATATAGGTAAAATTCGAATTCATATTATCTCCCGATTTTAACTCAACTATATCCTTTTAATCCTTCGTATAAAAATTAAACGGATTTACCCTCTTATAAGCCATAGAATCCACCCTAATATTAGGGAGTTTAGGGCGGATTAAAAAAGGCCTAAGGCCTATATAAATATTAAGCATATAGGAACGCATCCCGGCAATATTTATATTCGTGTTTAGGCTTTACCACTTCTTATTATTAACCATATAGCCCTGGGGATTATCGCCTTTTATTATTATACGTAAAAAGATTTTATACCAAACAATAATGCCAATTTCCCCTTATAACCACCCTACTTTAAGGAGGTTTTTTAATGGGTTAGGGCCTATAATAAACCTTGGATAATTTATATAAAACACCTTTACCTAATTTATAAAATACCTTATATAATCCTGGGGCGGTGGCCCGAAAAAATATAATATATAATTCCTTTTCCCTTTTCCCCTTATGCCTAATTTTAACTCTCGAAGGCGGTACTATAACCTTTTTCCATTATCCTTTAACTCTTAAAATATAAGGGCCTTTTTATCGGCGTAAACCTCCCTTCTTATTCGCGTATAAATCCATATTATCTTTTATTTATAAATTATAATCCTAAGCGTTTTTAATACCGCAAGGTGCTAAGATCGGTAAAAGGGGCTAATTTATATAAAAATAATTATTATAAGGAGGACCTTAGACTAGAGGCCGTACTTTTTAAATATACCCCTATTGGTTTTATTTTAAAGTATTATTAAAAACCTTATATAAACCTTTCACGTAAACCTTTTAAAATCCTTTCCTGCGTTTTCCGGTGCGAACGTAATAAGTATTATAGCGGGGAGTAGGTCTGATAACCTCGCTGCATGGTCGGTGTTTAAAACCAAGCTGTTTGGTTTGGTTAGACCTTTAATTGCCTTTTTAGGAATGGTAACGCTCCAGAAAATATGGAATAATCCTGTACAGGATTATTTCTAAATAATAATATAATATTTGGGGGAAAATATAATATATTAAATAAAAGTTATATTTTTATAATTAAGTTTTTACCGCCATGGTTTATTACCCTTTTAAAAGTCCTATAAGTCCCGGGGGCCCTTCTGGTATTTTATATAATCCTATACAGGATTATTTTAAGGCTTTAAATTAATTATTTAAATAATTACGCCGGGCGTAGGTTTTCGGTATAAATACAGCGGGGAATACCTCCGGCACCGTTATATTTTATTAAGCTATAATAAAAGACCGTATTCCGCGGTCCAACAAATTTCCAGAAAAAGTTTCCTGGCTCCTACCGGTATCGCCGATTTATCCGCTTTCTCGCCTTTCGCGTATTATTAATTATTTTTCTATAATAATTACGGGTTCCCTTTTTTATTTTATTATAATTAAACAGGGCTATATAGCTTTATTTTTATGGATTTTAATATACCCCAACTTTAAATCTCCCCGGAAGGTTTATTTTAATTAATAATATTAAAGCTTTATTTTAAACGATTTATAAAATAAAAAGCAAAATATTTATCCCCCTTTTTTTATACTGCCAGGAGCCAATCGGACTTAAGGAGCCCTTTTAATCCTCTTTAATCGGCGGCGCTGGCCATACTTAATATTATAAACCATATCCCTTATTTTAACCGCTGTCATAGGCCCGCCCATAATACAACGTACGTGCGCCGCGGGCTAGCCACGGGACCGATACGTATAAGACGCCCCCATCCTATCCGCCCTTCGCTCTCCCTCCTCCTCCTCCTCCTCCTCCCCCCTTCCCCGTAAATCGAATATATATATTATTATAACACTTATTGTTATTCCTTAATATAATCTTAACCCCTTATATATATTCGATTTTTAGGTAATCCCTTATTATATTTTATCCCGCACCCACCCCGTAGCGCCTCCGCTATAAATAATAACCCGAACGAAAATAATTAGGCTCCCGCCGGCGGATAAGGTTAATAAACCCTTCCCGAAGCGGTAACGCTGCTTATTTACCAGGAAATAGCCCGGGCATTTGCGGCCGTTAATAATAAGTCCGCCGCCGAGTTAAATAATATGGAAAAACGCGTAATTTAAATGCTCGCGGCCCTTAACACCCGGATCTCGGCGGCGCATTAAACGCCGCCCGCCCTAATAGATTATAACCCGCCAATCGTAATAATCCCGTAACGAAAGCAATTCCCTTAGCAGGCGAAATTTAACAATAATAAGGCAAAATGAAAGGTATTCCGGGTTAAAATTAAATGCAAATTAATTTTAGATTAAAACCTTATCGGGGGCGATGCGTTTTTATAGTATAATATTAACGCCTGCCTGGAGGATAAACCGAAAGCCCTTATTATAATGTTTTACGTCGAAGGCGAATTAATAGGTTAAAATCCCGCGCGATTTATTACGCATTTAAAAACAGTATTTGGGAACCCTAATAATTATAAATAAACGGCGAAAAAACTCCACTCCTTATACTAAGGGGAGAGGTAATTATTCCCAGCCTTTTATTCCCGATTTAAGCAATTTTTGGTAAATATAAGGGGCGCCGTATAAAATAATTCCATTAAGTTTATATTATTAAACAAAATAATATACCAACGCCTCCGCCTGGTATTAATATTGGTTTACCTACTTAATTTTTATTAAAAATGGGTTTGTATAATTATTAATATTATGTTCCGCCTGAACTCGGCACTGGGTAAAAAAGGGAGCAGCGTATTAATAATATATTAATCGCGTTCCCAAAAGGACCCGGATACCCTAATATCGGGGGTAAACGCCACGAAGTTTAAATTAAAGGATAAGCCACGCCGCGCCAAATAGGTAACCGTAATTAAAATAAAGCGCCGGCGTAAGGAAGGCCAATATATTTAATATAAATTGGATAATTATTTTATTTTAAAATATAAATTAGCCCCGGTTAAGCTAATTAAAAAGGTCCGGGTTAATACCGTAGGCGTAATGCCCCTCCCGGGGGCGTTAAGCCAGGATAAAAGGGAAAATAAATTAAAAGGATAATTCCTAGGCGTAGGCGTGCCTAGGAGCCACCAATGCGAAGCAAAATAATAAAGGGGATAAAACGGATAAACGGCACCCCTTTTTTAATAAACGTTTATTTAAATGGGATTTATTTTACCGACGCTTTTATCGATAACGGGTACTTATATTACGGCGTAATTTATAATTCCCTCGTTATTAAACTCCGCCTCCCATATATTCCGGTACCCGCCAAAATATTAATATACGTATTCGTATTACCCGCGTAGCGGAAAATTATAATAATAAAGGCGGTGTATATAAATATTAATATAAACGGGTATTTTTAGCATTATTTTTATTATTCCGTTTTAAACCTTTTATACCTAATAATATTAGGCAAATTATGGTGCGAAAAAAAAGTAATTATATATAAAGCGGTAAAAAAGCGGATCCATATTGGTAAGGCGAACCTTTTTATAAAGGAAAAAGGGTCGAGGGGTATTATTTTGGCAAATACGCAATTAATTAATATCGCCGCCTTATATATTATAATGTATAAAAAAGGAGCAAGCGATTTAATATTATTCGTAATATCCTTATATAATATTAACGAATAAATAAAAGTATTAATGGTTAAGCTATTCCGGCCACCTAATAAATTAAAAGGGTTGGAAAATATATTTAAACCTAATAAAAAATAGGCGCTACCATCCTACCGCGGTTCCGTAAACCATGTAATAAAATTGGTAAAAAATACCGAGGAAAAGGACCCGTAAATATTATAAGGCCTAATTTACGGTATATTAAAAAAGGAATTATTAGTTTTATAAAAAACCTTAACGGAATTATTTAATAAGGGCTATATAAGGGCCAATAACTCTCCCGCACGCGCCCCGGTACTTTTTATTAAAAAACCGGGGGGCGGGTTACGTTTTTATAATAATTATAAGGGGTTAAACGCGGTTATACGCCAAAACCGCTACCCCCTGCCGTTTATTTATAAAACATTACGGATTTTGGCCAAGGCGTATTGGTTTACTAAGGTAAATATTAAAGCCGCCTATTATAAATTACGCATTCGCCACGGGAATAAATAAAAAATAATATTCGGAATTTATTTTGGTTTATATAAATAAACGGTAACCCCGTTCGGCCTTAATAGCGCGGGAATATTATTCTAATAATATATTAATAATATATTATATAAATTTCTCGATATATTTTATACAATATATATAAATAATATATTAGTTTATTTAAACGGTATAAAATAAAACCATATATTAAAGGTCCGCCAAATTATAAAAAAATTCCGTAATATAGATTTCCAATTAAACCCAGCCAAATATATTTTTGTAGCGAAAAAAGTAATATATTTTAAATTTATTATAATAATAAAAAAAGGAATATGCGCCGACCCGGAGAAATTACAGGCCATACGCGAATAAAAAAAGCCCATAATTATAAAAAGGGTCCGTGGTTTTTTAGGTTTTATTAATTTTTATAAAAAATTTATTAACCAATTCTTTAATTTAAAATTCCCGCTTTCCGCTTTTTTTAAAAAGGGAAAAGGGTTTTATTAGGGCCTTATCGAATCCGAAGCGTTTTAATAATTAAAAAGGGCGTTTATAATCCCCCCGGTATTGGCGCAATTCGACCCGGCCGCAAAAACGGTTTTAAAAGCTAATAATTCGGGATAGGCGATAGGCTCCTGCCTTTTTTAATAAAGTAAAGCGGGAATATTACGCCCCGTAGCCTTTTTTTCCCAGCGGTTAATACCCGCCAAATATAATTATAATATTTATAATAAGGAATTCCTGGCCATAATAAAAAATATAAAGGTATAAAATATAAAACTCCGTAATATGGCCGGCGTATTTCGAATACGCTCGGATTATAATAATTTACGGTATTTTATAATTAAAAGGCGTTTATTAAAACGCCAGGTCCGCTGGTAGGAGTAAATATATTAATATTATTTTTAATTAAAATTCCGCCCCGGCCGGTTATTCCTGGCGCCCGACGTATTATCGCGGCGGGACTAGAATATACCGAAGGGGGAGGAAAATAAGCGCCTTACCGGCCGTAATTTCTAATTAGTTTAAAACAATTGGCTGCCGGCGGCCGTATACAATATAGGGGCCCTTTTAAACGCGCCATTTAAGGACGCCAAGCTTTAGGAATTATGGTCCGTAACGGTATAACGTAATAACCAGTACGCGGTTATATAAAAGGTAATCGAAAAAAGGGAATAAGTATTTCCCCCGAATATAAAAATAAAGGTTTTTATTATAAAATGCTTTTTCGGGCCCGAGAAATACCTGTATTTTAAGGACCGGCGCTAAATACCAGTGTAAAAGTAATTATAAACCGCCCTTATTTAGCGGGCCTATAATTTTATAATTACCGACCACCCGGGACGTAACGGAATAATAATAATATTATTCCGCAATTATTTTTGGCCGGGCATAACCCGTATAATGCGCCGTTTTATACGCAATTATAATATATACGGCAGGACCACCGTTTAAAAAAACCAAAAGAAAGGCTTATTAAAACCGCTCCTAATAACGGACCGTTTTTAAAGCGAAATATCCGTAAATTTTATAATAAACCTCCCCGCCGCGGACCCGCACAGCCCCCGCTTCCTAATGGTAATTACTAATCGCCTCCATAAGGGCGTAATTTTAAAAACTATAATATCCATAACGGCGGAAATATACGCCGAAAGGTTTATACAATACTTTTGGCATTTCCATGGTTTTTTTATAGCGATTATAAATAATAAAGGATTAAACTGGGTGGGCGGTTTTTGGTAATGCCTATATAAATTAATAAGTATAATACAACGATTATTAACCGCATTCCACCCCTAAACCAATAGCGCGACCGAACAAGCAAACCAAAAGGTTCAGCACTTTTTACGGATATTTATATCGGTAAAACAACTAGACTGGCCCGGGCTCCTACCGGCGGCGTAATTAACTATTAATAACCGCGATTTATTAATAATTAGCCTTAGCCCGTTTTTTATTATACATGGGTACCACGTGGCACCCATAACGGAACGCAATAACCCAGGGCCTTTAAAGAAATCGCCGCGGGGCCGCATTAAGCAATTCCTGGATAGGCTTAGGGAGGCCACCGAATAGGCATAAGCGGCGGCAGCGGTAATGCAATAACGCCACAAAAACGCAGCGAATAAGCACCGTTCGCCCGCGGAAAGGTTCGAGGTAGGTAATAAGGTAAGGCTTTTCCTATATAATATAATCACCGCGCGGCCCTTATGGAAGCTGGATTGGTTTTACGCCAAATATACGATTACGCAAATAATAAGCTCGTATATAATAAAATTAAACACGCTTATAAATATTCACCCATACTTTTATATAAACCTCTTATAACGGGCTAATAATAATCCCTTACCGTCCCAAACCCAAAATAATATATAACCCCCACCAATTTAGGGCAATAAGTTAAGGGAAAATAAATAATAAGTGAAGAGAATATTTAAAGCACGGACCCAGAAACGGGGTCGCGGCTCCATTAGGTAGGTATTGGTAAAATAATAAGGCTAGGCGTGTTATAGGCCCACCCATGTTATAATGTACACACGGCGGGCTAGCCGCGAGACCGATACGTATAAGAGGTTACCCATGTACCATTCCCCCGTTCCGAGCCTTTCCCCCCTTTTTCCCTTTTTCCCCTTCGTAAATCGAATATATATATTATTATAACACT
>JAKWBI020000351.1:0-51569 GCA_022664585.2 Zalerion maritima
GATTTTCACGATATGTGTGGCGGATACTACGTATTCCCACACCTTACTTCCTGCGTGGAAGTACCGGATATTATATAATTACCATTAATCCAGGGTAATAAATTAAGGGAAAAGGAATAATATATAAAGGAAATCCTTAAGGTATAAATATAAAAGCGGGGTCGCGGCGCCACCAAATAAATATTGGTAAAATAATAAGGTTAAGCGAAATTAATTTGGGAATTATTAGCCTAAATCGTAAAAATAATGGCGCTGGATTATTATAAAAAACGTTTTAGTAACGCGGTAATTTATAATGGCCCCGTATAAATAAAATTATATATAAAATAAACCGTAATAAAGCAACGGGAAGCGCGGAATATAATATTAAGATAAGAGTTAAATAAATAAAAGGGGTATACCCCCCCGGCGTTTAATATACCAGTGGTATAATAAAAAAAAAAAAAAAAAAGGAAAGGAAAAAAAAATACTATGGGCGAGGGGGGGGGCGGGTATTAGCGAGGATTAAGCGGCCCCGCAGCGGGCCTATATAATAATAAATTACCGCCTAATATTAACCGTAAAAATTTAAGCCGCCGGGCCTATTTTAAACTTTACACCATTATTAAAATTAACGAAATTACCGCAAAATAATTAAGTATATTACCCGGGGGGCGAAATAATATTAATAAATAATAATAAGGGAATGGGGAATTAAGGGGAAAATTAATAATAATCCCTTAACGAATACGGGGCGGGGGCCGAATATATGCGGTTTTATAAAAAAGCAAGCAGTTTTTTATTAATAATAATAAGCCTCTCGATAAATTTTATAAAAAATACTGCCTACCTAAGCGTAAGTATTATATTAATTATAAGTACGGCCGGTATGGCCGGCATTAAACCAATATAATACCTTATATTAATATAATAAATGGCTTTATTTTTAAACTGGCGATAAACCTAACCTTAAAATTAACGGAAATATATATATAACGGAACCGGAACGGATTTACGGTAAAATTACCACGCGGATTATTAATTTTAATAATAATAACCAGGGTAATAATGGTAATTTTAATATTAAAAATATTAAAATATTAACGGACGGGATTAATAATGAATTCCCTGCGAAAAAGGGATCCCATAAATATTTTCTAATATATACGGTATTATAAATATGGTTCCCTTTAAAATACGAAAAATAAACGATTTTTTACCTTACGAGCCAATACCGGATTAACTGCGATTTATTAAAATGGCCAAAGGTGCTTTTATCGAATTAATTATAATAATAATGCGTAATATTATTAATAATACGACGAATATAAACTTTATACGGCTTATTACGCTCGGCTTTAATAATAATATTCTATTTTAATTAACCCTAAAAACGCAGCGATCGCGTACCGGAAAAAGGCAATATACCCGGGTAATTTTAATTTTTTTAATAAAATTAATATATATAATAAGGGCCTTATATTATTTATAATGGGTTAATAATACCCTGTGGACGGAATAAAAAAAGGGCCATATATTTTAATAATAATAAAAGCACGGGTAATAATACTTTTATAAGCCGCCGGCTTTACGGCGCCGCCGTCTCGGGGGGGAAAGCCGCGCGGCGCCGGAAAGGCCGGCGCGGAGCCTTTATTATTATAAGTTTAAAAGTTTCCGGAAAAAAATACTGCACCGGTATTAGCCACCGCCTACGTAACGGGTCCGGAGCAAAGGAAAAACCATGGGAACTTATTAATGGAAATTTAAATTAAATCTGGCCGGGAGGAGTTTTAAATAATACTAGGTTAACGCCCAAAGCCCGTAATGCCGCCGTTTTAGGCGCAAAATGCCCGGGAGGGTATTCGGCACCCTCCCGGGCGCCGAGGGAGGCGATAAATAAAAGGGGAAGGAAATAAGGGGGGGGGGGTAATTTACGGTTATTATTATAATAAAGGATAGGGAGAGAGTAATAGGCGGCCGAGAAATGGCCCTTATAATATTTACACACGGTATTTATAATAAACGCTTTATATAGGCGGGGCCGCGGAAAATACTTAAATTACGGGCCCCGGTACGTGACCATATTATAAAAAAACGCACGCGTAATATTACCGCCAAGCGTTGGGATAAATAAAAGAAAGGGTAATATTATAGGCCCACCTATACCATTACCTACGTATATAGCGGGCTAGCCGCGGGATTAATGCGTATAAGACGCTGCCTATAAACCACTTTCCCCTCCTTATATCCCTCCTCCCTTTCTTCCTTCCCCCCCCCCCCTTTCCGTAAATCGAATATATATACTATTGTGGCACTCATCGTTGCTCCTCAACGTGACCTCAGCCCTTCACAGGCCCTTTAATTTTAACGCCAATTAAATGGTTAATTAATTTTTGGAATGGCTCGGGACCTGGGTGATTTAAACGAAGGTGCCATTTAAATACCTCCTGGGCATGTGGTTTTTGCAAGGCGTATGGTGTATACGAGTTTTTTTTTTTTTTTTAAACCTTATGGTATATAGGGAAGGTACCCTGTATAGGGCCCGAGCATGTATGGGAAAGGGGTACGTATTTTAAAATAGATTGGCTGTGCTGGTCGAGGAGTTATATTATAGCCTTATGGTATATAGGGAAGGTACCCTATATAAGGCCCGAGCGTATATGGGAAAGGGGTACGTGCTTTAAAATAGACTGGCTGTGCTGGTCGAGGAGTTATATTATAGGTGTCCTATTGGAATACCTAAGGTAATTATTATTAGGGCTTTAATCCCATTAATAATCTTATATACGCAAATTACGGAGGGATATAATATTATATATAAAGCCGGGGCAGTATATAATTTTTAATAATATTAATATTCGGTTAATATATTAAATAAAACCAGGGGTTTATACCCGAATGGATACGGTTCCGTATCCCCGAATAAGGATTTTAAAATCCCTTACCCAAAGGTAATTACCGTAAATAAAGCGGTAATAATTATAAAAGCGTAATTTATTAATAAAAATATTAAGATTAACCCTTAAGTTTAGGATGGCTAAGTTTTAAAAAAAATATTCCTTAGCGTTTTACTTTTTATCCCCCACCATATAAGCCGCCATTTAATATATTAATTAATTTTTGTTTAATTCCTTAATACATTTAATAGGGAAAGGGGTAATTAATTATTCCTTATATTTAAATTGGTGGTTTCGAATATTGGCGTGGAATTTTGGTAAGCCCTTTTATTTTTAAGGACGGCGCTTAGGGTAAAGGTATAGGCACCTTTTAAGTTTGCAAAAATAACGCTGGCAAGAATATTATAATTTTCTGCCAGGCGCTCGGTCGCTTTATTTTAATCTTGGCTTCGATTTTACTTGTTTTTTGCTGGGGGACTCGTCGATATTACCCTAAGGGTCTTATCCGCGTTTTTTATTGCTTTTATGGCCTTTTTACGAGTAAAAGGCCCCTTTTTTTACGCGGCCCTTATTATTCGCCTTTTTTTTTAATAATTGGTCTTTAAAGTTATTTATTACGGTTAGGTATTTAAGGGTATTATTAAGAATCTTGGATCGATAAAACGGCTTATAAAATATAATCCACGAGGGTTTAATTTAATATATAACGATTATAAAGCCGTATAATTATATTTAAGGTTATATGGTAATTAAATATTACCGTTTAATAAGTTTTACTATAATATTAATTTAATTTTAAAGCCATATATAAAAATCTCGTGGTTAATACCTTAATAGTACAATGGTTTGGGAATATAAATTTTCCGTTATATTTTTTATATATATTTCGTTAAACTTAATATACTTATTAAGGTTAAAGTATTAAATTTATAGGGATTTATTTAAATTATAATAGGCGTTTTAATAAAGCATTATTATAATTTTTATAATTTATACGCAAAGCTTTTAAATAAGTTTTTTTTATTTTTTATAATATAGGCGCTTATGATTATAACCTATAATAAAGAATTGGTACGCTTTTTGGTATTTTAAATTAAGTTTAAAGAAATTAAAAACTGGTTTAATATAATTACTTATTAAAGTATATATAGGCGTATTATTTTATAAATTAAAAAAACCAGTTAATGCTTTAATAGGTACCACTGGGTTTTTTATAATGGTTTAAATAAACCTTTGTAAATTCCCCTATGGGAAATTATTATAATTAGGTATACGGGGGTTATTAAGGAATGGTTTACCCTGCGTGGAAAGGTCGATATTAAATTATAGGGCGGAATCGATGGCCCTGGTGCGAAACTACTTATTCCAGGTCTCCCATTTAAGGGAAGTGTTTAAAATAATATCGCTTATATTAATAATAAAGGGGTAATTTAGCGGAGTTATATAATCGATTTTAAGAAAGGTATATTATAATTCGGCGCAATTAATTAAACTTTTAATTATTAAATATAAGAGGTTAAATTCGGTTATTTATAAAGGTGGTATAATAAGGTTAATTGGTAATTATATAAGTATTATTATGGTGTATTAAAAGGGCGTATGGGGAAATTATTTATCGCGTTATTATTACCCTTATTACGCCGTACACATTTATAAATCATATATATAAATGTACCTATTATATATACGATACACGATAACGTATTTTACGCCATAATATATTAAATACGCGATAGTGTATTTAGTACGCATTGGCGCCGTAGATACGTAATGGCGCAGTCGATACGCAGTAGTGGCGTATCTGACACCATGGGACGGTAATACTATAAATATCATTTTTACGATTTTTCTATATTTTTAAGTATTTTATTTAGGCGGATGCGGGCAGTAATAGCTTTACACTTTGGGGTACGCATAGACCGAATATTATTAGCCAACCTTTTTTTGCCAAGAATTCTTATGTCCCTTAATAATTAACTAATAAGGCTATAACTTTTTATTTTATTCCGAGATAAGGGTTTTTAAATTTAATATCTTATTCTTAAAAATCAGGGCTTTTTTGTAATATATACCATATACCCAATTTTATTCCAGAAGGTTAATTTTTACCTAATTAGGAAAGACTTTATAGTTTTCGACTTTTGAGCCAGTTCCCCCCTATAACTCTTAGTAATCCCTCACAGGCTCAATGATTTTAGAAAGCGAATACTTCGCTCGCTTACGCTCGTAGATACGCAGTGGCGCAGTTGATACGCAGTAGTGGCGTATCGAACACGCAGTGGCGTATCTGACAATATGACCGCTTTGTGCATGCCGTAGATATTAATAGAGTTCTCCCATTTCTCCATCGGAACACAGGTTCTCCCTCTTTTAACAACCTAAATGGAGAATAAATAAGAAAATCATGAAGAGAAACAAAGCAACCTAGAAGCATTCAGAGAAGTTGTAGGTGGGAATATTGGTACAATCAAGAGCAAGGACTCGTAGTAAATAAAGCATACGTCCAGTCGAAACAAAATTTTCATCTCCCAAATAAGGATATCCTGTAAAGGATGTCTTGCACCTTGTATGTAGGTATTGGTACTGGGTTGTGCTTGATAATATGTTGATTGATGTCCATCTCCGCCGTGTGGCTGACATAATGCATACATTAGTACAGATGTACATTCCCACGACCACAATTATTGCTAGGCTGGCCAATCAACATGCGCCATCCTCGTGACAGCGCAGGCTCGATTGACGGAACTTCGTCACACTCTCAGCCCTCCCCCCTGCGTCTGGGAGGGACGACAGCCCGGCTTGCCACAACGAATTTCCTCAACTTTTTCGGATACCACTTGCTCGACGGTTGCCACATGTAAGCCTAAACACTGCAAAGGGCCTTTCGATCATGTTTAAGCCGGTCCCAACATTACCCCCAGACCTTAAGACGGCACGGCGACGCAGTCCACTCATCACAAACTCACGACGATTTGGCCATCCCACTTCGACGCCTGCTGTTATCTCAACACCTTGACATCCATCTATACTTCCGCAGTCACAGGCAACTTCACCCCAGGTACTTCAGATACTTATTGGCGTTACCCTGCGTACTCACTTCCAACTTCTCCTTCACAGCTTAACCAGGGGAGAGGCGGAAACGGTCTGCCAACGCGCCCACCATGCCCGGTCTACCATGTCAGTCCAAGCCATCTGCCACCAAGCTTTGTTTTAAGCTTTGGGTCTGATTTCATATAGGCCTACCCTCGAGTCTAACTCGCTCCCGCTAACTTTTCCCCATGACCTATAGCTTCCGTTGACCTGGATGAATGCATAGAACGTTTGTACAAAAAGGAGCTGCTCGCCGAGTCCGTCATAGAGGCGATATGCGCCAAAACGAAAGAACTGCTCATGCGCGAGAGCAATGTCGTCCACGTCCGCGCTCCGGTAACCGTAGTAGGCGATATACATGGCCAGTTCTTCGACCTGATTGAGATATTCAAGATTGGCGGATTCTGCCCCAACACCAACTACCTCTTCCTAGGTGAGGCAGGAGTCTCTCTCCTTGTCGGCATTGTGGAGGCATGCGGCTAACCCGTGAGATTCCCTGATCTAGGTGATTATGTTGACCGCGGCATGTTCAGCGTCGAGACAATATCTCTGCTTGTATGCTTAAAACTCCGGTACCCAAACCGTGTGCATCTTATACGCGGAAACCACGAGTCACGCGGAGTGACCCAGTCGTACGGATTCTACACCGAGTGCTCGCGAAAATATGGGAGCGCAAATGTCTGGCATTACTTTACAGACATGTTTGATTTTCTTACTCTCAGCGTTGTGATTAATGATCAGATATTCTGTGTGCATGGAGGTACGTGGATTCTTTTACGTCGGCGCTGGATGACTGGGTTAATGATAGGAAAGGACTTGTCCGTAACCCAAGTGCTAACTAACGTTCCCGCGATGTGCAGGTCTATCCCCTTCGATCCACTCGATAGATCAAATAAAGATTATAGACCGGTTCCGCGAGATTCCTCACGAAGGGCCCATGGCGGATCTTGTATGGTCAGATCCAGATCCCGATCGCGACGAATTCTCCCTTTCGCCTAGAGGCGCCGGATACACGTTTGGATCCCAGGTGGTAAAGAAGTTCCTCGAAGTCAACAATATGAACCACATCCTTCGCGCTCATCAGCTATGCCAGGAAGGCTTCCAGGTCCTCTACGATGACCGATTATCTACCGTCTGGAGCGCACCCAACTACTGCTACAGATGCGGCAACTTGGCCTCCGTTTTAGAAGTCAGCGATACAGGCGAGAGATTTTTCAACGTATTTGCTGCCGCCCCCGAGAACGACCAGCACAAGGACATACAGCCGGGCGGCGAGAAGAGCGCGGATGGTAATATCCTGCCAGACTACTTCTTATAGTCAAGCCCGATGGAAACAGGTGTGGTGTCCAAAGCTTTCGTATTGACAGTCTTGTTTTGTTGATCGACATCCTTATACCAGAAGTATATTCGTCTAGTTTCTTTATTGTAGATATTACCAGTCGCAGCTGATCTGGGTGCATTAGAATATATCTGGCACGGTGACTTGGAGTGGTGCCACAACATGGCGGGATGAGGAAATAATGTACATGTGTGTGCTTTTGGCTCATTATTACTGGGCAACACTCATGCAAATGACTCTAATTTTCACGGTCCGGCTCTTATAACAAGTTCCAGCGGTCATTTGGTCCTGAAGGGTGCTAGGTATCCATGACGAACAGCAGGACCCACCCGAAGCTTGACGCCGTGCCCTCGAGAGAAAATCACATGCGTCCACTGAGGAACCACTCGTTTTACCCTCTAGTCGCGAAACTCGGTGATGGTATGGAGCTTTACATCTACCAATGATGCATATCTTTGCCTCGACAAAATGGCTAACGTTTGGCCTTCGATTTCTTTTATTTATACCCTTGCAAGAACTTGGTACTCCCGATTTAATGATGCCCAGGCAGTCGGCTTACCAGTCCTTGCCAATATCGAAACTCCACTCAAAATGAAGATGGGTCTTCTTGTCGTCGTCAACGAAAGTGGAAATGGCGTTGTAGTGGCCGCGGGCGAGCATGCCGGATGGAGCTTCTTCCTCCTGGACTGTCGTTGAGTTATGCTTATTAGTGTATGTGGCTACTGAGATTCAAAGGAGATGTGCCCTCCGGGCTAGTCGGGTGGTTCCACCTACATCTCTTTGTATAAAGCGGCTGCTTGTCAGTGCTGGGAGCATATGAGCCTATCATCTCGCTGTCCTTGCTGACTTTGATGCCCTTCCTCTTGACAATCTGAACGTAGTGCAGTCCAGAGAGAATCTCGTGCTGGACCTTGAAGGAGGCAACCATGGTGAACTTTGAGCCCTCCTTGATCTTGAATGGCTTGTCCTTGAGGGTGGACTCGGAGCCCGGTGCCGAGAGGTCGATAGTGACGGGATCGCGGCCAGAGGTTTCCATGGTCAGGGACTTGATAATGCACACACGGGGATCGCTGGGGTCCGAGAGATCCTTTCCTGTGCCGAGACCGAGGGACTCTTTGTAGCGCTGGAGGGATTCATCGCCGGCATCTATTATTCAGTTCAAGAATGTCAGTTTCCGAGCTTTGTCAAGCATATAACTATTTCTCTCGTCAAAACCGGCAACTTGAACTCGAAGTTTATCAATGGGGTGGAAGTAAGAGTAGGTAGGTATGCTGTTTTATTCCCCGTCCCTTCGCCAACACCAATGTTGGGCCTTCGGTGATTCTTCGATGCAGATGTAATCCAAACTACTATGAGGGGAATATGCGCCTTCGAAACAAAGAACGAAAAGAAACGGGTGGGTAAAATTTAGCATACCCATCTGCTGGTACTCGGCCAAGCTCTGCTTGGGCTGGGAGAGCTTGTAGCCCTGAGTCTCCTCGGGCATGGTATCCTCCTCGTGAGATGCCATTCTGTGTTGGTTGTAGGTTAACAGAGTTTCGAAAAGGAAACGGAGGCGGCAATGGATGAAATTTTAGGTGAACAAGGCGGGAAGACGATGGTTCAAGAAAGTTAGGAAGTCGAAGGCAAAAGAGGAGGAAAAGGAACAAAAGGTCCGTAAGGTATGTTTATTGTTCTTCGGTGTGCGAGGGCCGTAATTGGAGGTGGCAGGAAGTAACATCAGCAGCCGTAACAAAGACCCAATGGCACTGGCATCTCCAATGTCCATACATATTCCATAGTGCGGGCTGTCTGCCTGCCTAGTGGGGCTCAGGCAGGCGCTCCTGTGCATAACAGCTGGGTAACAGCTTCCTCCCAGGCAAGCCAGGGTCTGAACTTCTCAACTCTTCGTCCCCTTTCGCATGGTTCCGTCGGCCGTCAGCAATCAGAGAGACCGTGGTGGTTGAAAGATTGGCTGCGAGTTCACGCGTCTTGAATCATGCATGGTTGGGGGTCAGCGAGCATGAAAGAGGGTGAGCCTCCCAGCCTTCCCCATGGCCTAAATCTCTGCCGTTTTGAAATCGTAGGTTCAAATCATATCTATAAAACATAATGCCAAGCACGTATTTAATAATTTGAAGTGGAAACGAAGACATGGGTGGGATACTATTGTACTATACCGCTCGCATCGATGCAAATGGAGTTGAAATGGCCCCCCATAAATGCAACTACCACTTTTGCAGCAATTAGTATTCATCGCTGATACATGTCGATATCCCATCCTTGAGCTATGTTGGAGGTAGCTTGCTACCCCTCCCTTTTCCCCCTGCATGATGGAGGGGTAGACAACCCAGACCGCCTCCCGACTAAAACACCACCATTGGATCTCGAATTGTGCAATATGCGGTGTGCCGAAGAGCTGAATTCACAACATTGTTCCCACCTAGGTCAGCCCTAATGGCACCGCCTCACCTCGTCGCACTTCACCGAGAGAACCCAGATGCAAAATAACCAACCTGATTTCTCGCAGAACTTGGTTGAATACTAGGAGTGTCAAGGCTCAGAGGGGCCATTATCCAGCGTTGGAGTCCTGTCCCGCGACAAGACCGCGGGGGATACTAATTGACGGCCTGGGGTGGAGCATAGAAAAACATGGCCTCCCAAGAAGTTCTTGACTTTCCGCAAATTGCGATTGATCTACCTTCTCGAAACTTCATTGAAATCCCAACTTACACACGACCTGACCTTGGGACCCCGCATTATGGTTAGGGAAACTGGCCTTCAGTGGAGATGCCAAATCCTCAATTCCTCTGGAACATATTGGGGTCACAGGCTCGAACTGCGGCGTATTGTGGCTAAGGATTGCGGTAAACTTGATAATCACGCTCACGCTCAAGGTGTCTACCGTGTTAGGGGCTGGAACCATCCTGTTCCAGTTTCAGGCCCGCCGGTTTGCGGTCCCATCCGCTTCTATTTAAGCAGTGACCATTAGGATGGACGGTCTTACCAACAGTAGTATGGGCAATATGCTGTAGCTTCACTACGTTGACCGTTTGTGCTTACGATTTCTTGCCGTCAGAAGAAATCGATTGCAGTCGCATGAGGGCCGAAAGAGAATGCCTCGGAGACTGCCAACAACCCCCACACTCACTTTGGCTACTGTAAGTATGATCTCTCCTCATTCAGCCCAGCATCCCTACAGATAGCAAAGAGCGACTGAGAGCCAGCAAAGGTTCCGTTATCATACTTCTGCACGTGGTTTTCTTCCGTGCCAGCGAGTCCTGTAGGTGTATGCGGGCTGAAAACGATGACTTGGACGGTTATGATTCGCTGTTAGAATGAGGGGAGAAGAAGCTTGAGCTTGAGGGAGGGGGTTTGTATCATTCAGTATGTACTTTGTAGAGTCACGGTTCAGGGAAGAGATGAATCCATGGTCCATGGATGCCCACACACGGTAGGGCGACCTTCCAAAAAGTATGGGGAAGTTGGAAGAACCTGTCCAGATTCAGTGCTCTGTATGCAAGCTCTTCTTCACGGTTCTGCCGCCCGTCGAATGCGCGCGCTCGCGGCGCTCCTTAGCCGAAAATGAATGGAAACACAGTGTAGCAAAACGTGTACGGTGCGTGCTCGGGGTGAGACTAGTGGTAGTGTGAGCGGTAGGCCGAACAGGCGAATGGGAAGTGGCGTCGCAAGGACACGGTGGGTCGTAATTTCCCAATTGCACACCCTGTTTGCCGAGAGTATACCCCGTGCGCCCCAGGATAGTCCTTTCCTCCTCCCCAGAATCCCAACTCCTCGAGCGCAAAAAAAAATCGCCATTTCTCGCGCTCTTTTCGCTGCAGTTGTCCTCCCCCCCCTCCTGAACTTTCAGCGCCTCAAACCCACGCGGCTTGACGTTGGGCTCCATACTCTCTCTTCTTCACCCACTACCAGCTCTTAACCCAGCAGTACTATTCATATTCCTCTGCGCTCTCTTTTTGCATTGCCTTCGTTTGCGGCATCCATTTTTTTATTTGTTCCCGAGAATCGCGACTTGCGTTGACTATTCCAATTGTCTGACTTCGAAATCGGTCGCAGGTGTGCAGGTGTGCTTGTGCGTGTACGCATCAATCGCAACCGTGTGACTGATTTCGACTGATCCCTCGGAGAGGCCACAGGGAATATTGAGTCTGAACCTCAACCGGTACGTGCTTCAGGACTTCTGTACCACCATATTGTATATTCGATGCCGCAAGTGGGAAAAGACGCAATTGATACGATTGAAACAGCAGTGGAAGAACCGCTGGAAGATGCAGATGAAGTAATAGCTGCGATACTGCAGTTCAATTATTTCTTCAGTAATTTCTTCTCTCACTTGGTCGGTATCTGTTCGAGAAACTGGTGTTTGTGCGTTTCAACTGTTACTAACAGATGGCTGATCCTTCTCACTGCGCGTAGATTGAGTCCCTACTTCCCTTTCAGTTGGTTGGTTGGCGCGTTTGTCAGCCGATCTCGTAAACATTCTCCTCGCCACTATACTCCTTGCTTCCTCGGAATTCAACTGAATTTACATCGCGCCGATTACCAGCACGCCAAAATTGGCATCATTTTGGAGCCACAAAGGCCGAATCTTTTACGATCAAAACACCGAAAAATCGATAATACCACGATTCTGCCCGTCATGTCTGAGCGTTCGCTGCCGCCGAAGCGAAACTACCTCATGACTGAGGAAATCCCACCGTGTACGACTTTCCCGTTTCCTCCCCCAAACTCCGTACTTGGGGCCGATTGCCGGATCCACCTGGTGTCAATATCGGCGATGCGTTGAATAAACTAGACTAACTCTGTAACAGACAGCGACCTTGTCGGGCGACGACGTCTTGGCCAAACCCAGCTGACGGCAAAGATGGTGGGGAACAACGATGGTGTCGACGAGTCAAACCTTGGCGTCTTCGACTACGCCCACCTCCGCGCTCCCCTGCCCAAGGGCATCGTTTCCGGCATCTTCAAGTCGTCCCCAAGTTCTTACTTTCTGATGCGCCGAAGCTCTGATGGCTACATCTCCGCTACTGGCATGTTCAAGGCGACGTTCCCATATGCGCAAGCATCGGAGGAGGAAGCCGAGCGCGCGTTCATCAAGTCACTGCCCACCACCAGCCTCGAGGAGACGGCTGGCAACATGTGGATTCCTCCCGAGCAGGCCATTGATCTCGCTAAAGAGTACGGCATCACCCCCTGGGTTACTGCCCTTCTCGATCAGGCCGACATCGTAGTCAGCTCGACCTCCGATACCGCCCCCAAGTCCATCAGGGCTCCTCCCAAGTTTGACCGGTTCAAGAAGGTTTATGAACCTGCACCAGCTGCCACCCTGAACGGCGGTCCGAGTCTTGCCCCCCCTGCTCCTTCATCGCTTCCTCGTAGTACCCGCTCCCGCCGTTCCGCGAGCCCTACCAAGGTCACGCGCTCACCTAGAAAGCGGTCTACTAGGACGTCTTCTAGAGCTCCTTCTGAAACGCCTGTAAACGCCCCCGTTCCCACCGAAACGCACGCTGAAGTCAAGCCGAGAAAGTTGAAGCGCAGTGAGAAGGTGGAACAGGTGATAGAGGAAGCCACTGGCGAAGTCGCACCCGCCGAGCCAGTCGCTCCTGCTACCCCCGCCGCTGTCCCTGTCGCTGAGCAATTCAATTTCAAGGCTCCCGTAGAGAGTGAAATTGTGGATGAGGACTCTAAAATGACTGTGTCAGTGTCCCAAGACACACTCGTCGAGGATGGCGTGGAGACAGAACACACAGAGGTTGCTGTGCAGATGCCCCTCACCACCGGCCCACCAGACGCAGAGGAGACAGCCAAGATGATTGCGATGGCAAAGGAACAGGTAGAAAAGGCAACTCAAGACATTGCAGACTCCGCTGCCAAGGGCAAGAGGAAAGTGGACGAAGTGGAAGTCGATGACCAAGACAAGAAGGCGGGGGAAGGAACAGTCGAGCCCCAGGCCAAGAGGACCAAGACAGACATCGAGCTCCGCAAAGAGCAAGTAAAGAAGAGAGCATTGTTTGGAATTACAGCGACACTAGCAGTTGGGTATGTCATCTCTTGGAATTTCCTTTGCAGCTCCAGCTCTTGGTATGGTGCATGATTCTAACCATTTCACAGAGCGCTTCTTCCGTACGTCATGGGAGCCCTATAGCATTCCATATTTGCGTTATCAGTAAATAGTATTGCTGTCCCCTGATTTTAGATGCTATATTTTTTCCTTTTCAAAAATTTTCTTGGGACGGGTATGCATGTGTTTGCTCATTTGGTCTCTGGCGTGGGTCTTCGAATTAGAGGCAAGCTTCACGAGAGGGAGTACGTGGGGGGGGGTTTCGGGGTTTGGCTGGGAGTCGTATCGTTCGGGGGGTTGACTTGCCAGCCTACTCCCGGAATAGAGGGAAGGGCCGGGCCGCACTGCAGTCGGTAGTTGCGGGGAGGATGAAATTTGAGCATGGAGGGATTCCTCTCACTCTGGTATTGTACTGCACTGCACTTACACATTACACAATATTCCCCTAGTTCTTTCTGAGCACCGTATTACTTGATTATTACTCTATTCTATATCTGCGCTGTCCCGTACACACACTACACACTACAGTTTCGCTCTCACCCTGTTCTTCCCTGTCGATCATGGCCATACCCCTTTGGCGTTATCAATTGGATGGTTTTAACGGTTCATTATTATATACCTCTTTCCACAACGCTTGACATTGCATTCCAGTCTCCCGCGCTCAGCTCTACACTATTACACCATCTAGATTCCACCCCTCAACCGAACCTCGATAAGGGAAAATGATGTTGCTTCTTGATTGTATCCACCCCTTGGATCTGCCAGCCTAGCATTTAGATGGCTTGGCTTTGCGACGGCGTTTATCCCGACTATCTCAGGAATTGGAATGATATTCTTGATACCTGTAATCCTCCGCTGATATGTAACACTTTGCTCAGAACCATCCAAGGTGAGGTTAACTTCATGCATGGTCGACAAGCAATTTTTCTGGTGGATGTTTTGCAACTCGGAAGGTGCCCTGGAAGACGGCGGGGGCTATGCATACAGGTATCCCATTTCTATTCGGCCTGATCAGGCGGCTGTAAGGCGTCCTTTCCCTCCCCCAGTTGAGCAGTGCGAATGGTCACATACAGCACGGCAGACATGGTTAGATGTCCGAGATCAAAGTTATACATTAGAGGGTGACGGAGATAGAAAAGAGCATCCCTATCATCTTGGACATGTTGCGAGTCGTCACAGGTATGCATACCTCTTCGTCTATGGCTACCTCTGGAATACCGCTCGGCTACAAAATAGTCGCGCGGTATTCATATTCGTAGTTACTGCTCACTAGCCAGTTACTCTTCCAACTCCACGGAAACCTCGCAGAGCACAATGGCCCAGCTCTTCCCCGTTGTCGATGCTTCGAGTTCGATCCAATGGTCCAAGTTGGTGGCCCAACGACTTCTTTCGTCCCGCCAAAGGCGTGCGGTAGATCAACCACGGTCCACCCTGGAGGTCAACACCTTTATGTTTGCGGGACTAAGGGTCAACACTCATCAAACAGCCAAGATCAATACCATGTCCAAAATTCCGCCTCACCAATTCACGATGATGCGCATTCTGGGAGTGTCGAAAGAGGAAACTAGTGTGCTATAAGCCACTAAGGGTAAACACCAGCAGTGTTCAGATGTGTCGAGCTTGGGATGGACCCTTTCTCTACGGGAAGTCGAGATACATTGGGGCGATGTTGCGAATGGCAATTTCGTAGGCATATCCGAGATACATGGTGGACGGGACGGTGTACAAGAAGACCCATAGCAAGAATGAAGAGGGGGGAGAAAGACATGCAACCAGATACCGGAAAGTCAGATCGCGAGCTAGACAGGGAGAATCTGGATGATAATCTATACCTCCTTCTCCCAGGGACAGTAAAGAATTTTGGCTTCCACGATAAGAAATGGGGTAAGTGCAAATAACTACGTTGGTTTTGACCCACGCAAGCACAGAAACCGCTGACTGTTTCCTACTAGGGACCCTCCAGTGGAGCATATAGATGAAGTCAAGTAGAACATGAGAGAGCCTTTGACAAGCTAGTGCTCGGCGAGGATAGGAAAGGGCTCGTCAAAGCTCTAGCTAGTCTCGGTCCACCTCGACTCACCCATACCCGCGGATATCATCGAGAGGAAAGGCAACTCTCTTACCATCCTGCTCCACGGCGCACCTGGAATTGGCAAACTTTGACAGCTGAGAGCGTTGCCGAGCATGCAAAGAGGCCACTGTACAAGGTCACCTATGGTGATATTGGAACTGGCCCGGATGCTGTTGAGAAATACCTCGAGTCAATGTTCTATGTTGCCAGCATACTTTCAACTATTGAGTACTATTCCGGTTGCGGTTTTTTTGACGTCTAGCCACGTTATCGGGCAAAGCTCTAACGCGATATTCCAGTCCTTCTTCTCGACGAAAGTGACATGTTTCTAGAGGAGCGTACCAAGTTCGACCTTCAACGAAATGCGCTTGTCTCGGGGCTTCTCCATGTCTTAGAGTACTACAACGGTATCCTGATCCTAACGTCAAATCGTGGTAAGTAAATGTCCCGCACGGCCCAAAGAGTATATTTAACAGCTCACTAACGAGAATATTTAACCCCCCTCCAACCCCCGCAGTCTCAATATTCAACGAAGCCTTCAAGTTGCGCGTGCTGTTGGCGCTGCACTACCCAGCTCTCGACATGGACGGCCGGGAGAACATATGGAACAACTTCACCCAAGGCCTCAACCAAGAATACCAAGAAGAAGAAGAAGACCATGGGACGGCAAATGACCAATTCCAAGCCCAGAGCCAAGGCAAAGGCAAAGGCAAAGAAGTTAAAAGACACAAAGCCGATACGAAAGACCTCACTCGCAAGCTGCACATCTTTGCCGGGAAGGAGGTCAATGGGATGAATTCGCGAAATATAATTTAGGCCATTAACTGATCTTATCGGGAAACGAGCGCTAGTTTGGTGTTTACTCTCGCGGTGTTGGGGATATTACCTACCTAGTAGGTGTGTATTTCTCCCCCCCCTCCCCCCCCCGGTCCATTCGTGGCGGTGGCAGAAACAGATAATGTTTGGAGAGAGAGGGTCATGGATAGGCGGTTATATATATATATATATATATAGCTAAAACCTAGATAATGTGTAAGTGGTGGCTGTCCCATCGTTAATTCAAAGGAAAGAATGTTGAGAGCACCTTTCTAGCCCCCTCCTTCCCATCTCTCTCTCTCTTCTTTTTATAGGCATTGTCCTTCATTCTGAATGGAGCACCATATTATACGAGTCTCAAGTTGCAAATGGGAGCCATCTTTATTTTTGCTGGGAGCTACAAGTTAGCGATGCTTAAGCCCTAGGCAAGTTGTTCGTTCTGACGTTGATGAATGGGGAAGCTTGTTCAAAGAGGCCGCCTGCTAGCTAGAAGGTCTAGAATTCGTGCAGCATTGATAAACCGGCCGCAGCCCATGGGGTTAGGTAAAGTTGCGAAGCAGGCATGGCTGGCTTGAAGAATCTATATTTTTCCTCGGACAGTCGGGACCAGCGAGCCAAGGAGGAAACAAGATGTCGTCGCCGTGTGTGTGTCCGTCGTGTAGAATAGCTGGCCGTCAATTATACCCAATATATGAATACATCCATGAGGTTAGTGCGATTTATATATCCTCCGGGACATTCAATATTTGCCCCGAGCCCCCAATTTGATACCGTGTGCTGCGTGACGAAGTTGGAATCACAACTGCCCTGCTCGATAACCGCTGCCGTGGATTTCCAGGTCATCCATCCCGTCATTGTACAACAACCTGGCACTGACTAACCTCAGCAAGCTAGCCCATTTCCTTTGGATGTTTCTCTCCCTCGCTCTCCTTGGCCAGGCGAGTCGAAGGGATGGCCGGTGGTGGCGGTCGGTGTGTGTGCCAGTAAGTAGGTTGGGGTAACACGGTCTAAGCCACCACTCTCGCTGGGAGTGGCTGGCAGAATGGGGAAATCCCGTGCTCCTGACCTTGCAGATACTACGCACGCCGGATACAACCTTACCCTATTATATAGCAGAGTACTAGACATACATGAGCGTGTAGTAGGATGTGCATGGATCCATGGATACTATAATTGTAATTAGTTCCCCCTCCCCCCCCCAAAACCATGTTTGCCCTCTACCCCCCCCCCCCCCCCATAGAGGAAGCCATGCATATGTATACTACACCCACCTTATGTATCTTATGTATGTGCACTGAGGTCTGGCCGGTTCAGCAAACACAATATGTAGACGTCTTGTGTTGCTTCAGGGGGGGGGGGGGGGGGGGTTGAGGATGCAGATGCAGACGCAGACGCAGACGCAGACATACTCGGGGCTTTTTCTGTTGCTACATTCCACAAGCCATGAAAAAATATTCTTGTTTTCTACCTGCGAATACTTAGTTACGAGAACAAAGGAGACCTGGTCGGGTACTTTCTCTTCATGCGCACTGACGGATACAAATTCGCTTTGGAAGTCATATCTTTCCTCTCATTATGAAGCACGCGCATGTCATCGAAGCCCTCCCCCCCCAGCGCCTCTTAGATTATACTTTTGTATCTTTGGTATATTTCATGATCAGTCGGATACGCATTGTGTGCAGTGTGATGAAAAAGGAGTTCGCCGTTGACAGCTCGCGAGGAATCTCCGTTCGGGAATAGCGACGGGGGGGGGGCGCGGATACCAGCTCTTTTGCTGTAGCTGGGGTACGCTATGGACGTCGGTGGCGCACTTCAGTATGCGTGACAGCGAAAGCATACACGGTAGAGATACATGTCCGAGAGGGTGCATGGGGCCCCTCAAGAGAAGCATTTTCCGCCCCAAACAAGATGCCAAGGACAAGGTGACGGCAGGACGGGACGCTATCCGCGGCCCTTGAACGGTGCGTCGCAAACTGCACAGAGATGTAGGCAGGAATATATTATTTGACGAGTGATTACTGATCACAGCTCCATGATCTGTTGGACCATGAATGTGGCCTCGGAATCGCGAGAGACTAGTGCTGGAACCTGGATACTCTCGTACCGCTTCGTTATCATTGAGCGCCCGATAGCGATGGGAATACTCTTCTACAGTAGGTCTCGGCCCGTTTCTCAAACATGGCTTGTGGAAGATGCTGCGAAGTGGCAGGGAACTACGTAGTTAGTGTCGAATAGCAACTGTGTGTCCATGGTGTCAAAATAATGCTATATAGTTCCCTACTGTCTGTGCGGGAGGTTTATCGTTCCCCGAGCGCTGCCTCCATCCAAAAGTTCAATTCCCCGTAATGGCCCTGACCCTGGCACATGTTGATGGTCCATTGCCACACCAAATTTGACGGCTGTCAGGACGACCTTGGATTGAAACCGTCTCCTGTTTGATAGCGATGGCGCATCTCGTCAAAAGAGGCTCCCAAAGTTGTCATTACTATTTTGGCAGCATGATTTTGTGACTCAAGTTGAAAGCCATGGAAGGTCCGGAAGGATGGAGGAAAAGCTTCATCTTGAGAACTGATTTTTTTGCTCTTGAGTTAGGTTGTATCAGGCACCAACTGAAGCGAAACCGCGATCCCACTAGTAGACCTGGTTGTATTCGGAAACTTTAAAAAGACCCTCCTCCCCTAGGCCACTCCTTGTGGAATAGTAGTGGGCTGTCTTGTTGTTTTTGTCCGTCGACGATGATGCTAACGAGTAAAAATTCAAGGGAACCGAGGTCCCCCGTAGCAGCATGTTGCTGAGGATTGTAAGGGTGGTGATCGTTTATAGAATAGCATGTGCATCATACGAACGGCTCGAGGCTCGAAGCCAACCTACAGTACATCAGTCCAATACATTGAAGCCTCTTTCCCCCCCCCCCATCCGCCGGGTCGGCAGAGAGACAAGACGCACGTGGGCATGTACTGACAGGATGGGGTACGGGAGAAGTCCAACAGGCGTAGATAGACAGACGTCCCGCAGAGGAAGAAGCAATTATGCAACGGGCTGGCCGCTCTCGTGGATGGTGCATGCAAAGCACTACCGGCTGTGTGCCAAAGGCCAATGTGTGTGGATGGTCTTCACCGCTAGGATCCGGCTGGCGATGAGGGTCACCTACAGTACATGCGGGATGCAGAATGCATGCTGTCTGATCTGATAACTTTATGTAGCTGCGCCGGTTTGGTGCTGCTTCTGCTCCAATGATTCATCACTTGGCACAGCCCTCAAAAAAGTCGAAGTTGACCGGATATTTGCTTTTCGGACATGCACGACGCGGGTGCCTGAGGCCTTGTTGGTCCTTTCGAGCCGTTGAAGAGTATTTTCATTCGAGCCGGAAAAAGTCCTCGGTTGGCAAGCACGGAGGAAGTTCCGTTTGCTTCGCCGTCTGCCTTCTTGCTTTGGGCGCTTTGACGAATTCTTCGACGGCGAGTTGGGAATTAATACAATCAGATCCTCGATCCAGACCCCGACTCTCTTCCATTCCGGATCGGAGCAGTTGTGGGAACGAAATAAGCAATAAGAACGTTGGGGTGTTCCTCCTCTACGGCGATCTGCAGAGGCTGCCCGTGCGGCGCATGTGTGTATTTCCTTCAGGGGGGCTCTTTGCCTTTGTTCAGCAAGGACGAGAGGACAATAGAGACTGATGTCTGTAGTGTGTCTTGCTTGAATTTCTTGATAGCTCCAGAGAGCTTCTAAAATGGACGCACATGGGCGGAAAATACCATTCATGTAACTATGTATAAAACAGTGGGAAATACGAGACATGTGGTCCATGTTTGCTGTATGTAAGTCTTTAGCATAATTTCTTTATGTAGCAGGCATCTGGGATGCCCGGGTTTTCTTTAACTTCAACGTCACCCTTGTCAGGCCCGCTACAACCACCCCATCCATTCGCGTCAAGTTTGTCAACCCCCTCCGCTCGACCCCCTTTCTGCTCTCGCCAGTGTCGCCACCTCCATCCAGGATCCTTCCCCTTCCAGCTTGAAAACTTTCCGGCTCTCTCATTGTCGTCTGAAAACGGCGCTAGCTAGCTGGGGCCAATCAGATGGTTTCGATGCCCGCTCAAGGGAAACAGGGTCTCGAAATCGAGCGGGCTTCGGTGGACGGATTCTTTTGCTTTGACGTTTCTGGCAACCCCCGATGCTGCCGTTGTACTCACGGATAAGCTATGGATGTTGCAATGCCTCATCATGTTTTGGCATGTGCCTGCGTACATGCCTACCTTGATCGGGATCCTCGACGAACGAAAGCTTTTCAACAAGCCAGCCCGACCTGGGACTGTTACGCTGGCAGAACTGGCATGTAATTAATTGCCTTGCCCAGACAAGGTACGGACCGAGAATGGACGAACTCGCTCTCGGGAAAGCTGGGACGAATTGCTAGACTGGACAAGGAGACGAATGCCAAAGTTCGAAAACCCATAGTCGCGGGGTTCCGCTCCGCTCCACCTTGGCTAACGGGAGAGCCAAGCACCGACTATTTAATGCTTGGTGTTACCCAAGAGTTGAGGTTGGTTCGCTAACCTACGGAGACACCTAGCTAGATTGATTACCTGGTTACATTTTCCCTTCTCCCATTGTCTCGTTGGACACAAACGATAACGGCGGCCGCAAGAGAAACATTCCCGCATCTAGGGCGAACATAAATATCCAAGCAGCTGGAATTCTTTCCCAACGACGCGGTTGGACCGAGGACATGGCACACAGCGCATAGCGCATAGCATGTGCTAGGAGAAGAAGAAAATATGCCCTGGCTTTGGCTCTCGAGTGTCTGTTATGGTAGCCGTGGGAACAGGGCACTAATGGCCTAGGAACAGGTTCATGGCTAAAGCCTTATGTGTATGTATTCGTTATTAATTATGGTAATAATGGCTAATGGTGGCTAACCTGTAAATCCTACGCTAAGTATATGTGTGCGGGCGTATACGCCCTGGGGTATGCTTAGGCACGGACGTGCCTGCTAATTAATATAAGGCCTATAATTATATTCTGCCGGCCTTTTAAAAAAATACTATCGTTCTCGATAGTAATATATAATAAAAAAAGAATATGCGGAGAGAAAAAACTAAAACCATTTATACCTTATGGTATTTTTTATAATATTTTTAATATTATTCTATTAATATTTCCGCCTTATTTCCCAATTGTCCGATTATTTACCATTTATTATATTCGGCCCCCAGGCCTTTATATTTAATAAGGTATTATTAATATTTTCTTTTTTTATTAATTATTTTAATATATTTATTATAATTTAATATTTTAACGGGTCCTGCTTATAATAAATAATAACCGTAATGATTATTTAACCATGGTTTAAACCATTCCACGGAAATTATATTATATATTTTCCAGGTTTCCGGTAATATTAGGCGGTATATTATTCGGCCTATTCTTTTAATAATAAGGAATAATTTAATATATTAATATTTTAATTTTCGTAAACGGGCGGTTTTTGGGATAATATACCCCTTATAAAAATATAATAAAACCTTATTATTTATATTAAAGAATTTTAATTACCGTTTTTTATTAAAAAAGCGTTTAATAAGTATAAAGGCCATTATAATAATATTTATTACCTCAATTGCGTTAATAATTATTAATAATTTTAAGGCCAATTTTACCTTTTCGTTAATTTAAAATAAGCCCAGCCCGTTTGGGGTAAATCCTAATATTATTTTATTAGGTATTTTACCTATTATTATATTAATTATATTATTATATTCGAATTATAAGCGGTTAATAATTATTGGCCATTTTAATATATTATAAAGGCCGTTAATATAATAATAAAGGGTAATTTATAATATTTAAATAATACGTTTAAATTATTCGTTTATATTAGGCTTATATATTATAAAATAAAATAATTTAATTCTTATAATTTCCCATATTTATTTTTAAAGGGCGGATAGGAATTTTTTATTTTTATTAAAAATAATTATTTTAAGGAGGCCCCAATTCTTAAATATTAATACTTTAATCTTTATATTTACCCACTGGTGGATTATCCAGTCCTTTTATTTAAAAACCAAGTTCACCTATTTTAAATATTTATAAATATTTACCAAAATATAATTAATATTTCCGTATTAATTATTTATTTCCGATAATATTAAAATAAAATCCATTATAATAATATAATACGGGTATAGGGGATTTATAATAAATTATAAATTTCCGAAATATTTATAAATATATGTTTTATTTACCTGGTAATCCGGGCATTATTAAATATATTTAATAAAAGATTTTTAACCATAAGGGAAATAAAATTAATTAATTATATTTTTAATTTTATTAACGGATAAATAATTTAGGCCGTATAAATATTTAAAAATATTTAAAATATATATAACGGGTATATATAATTTATTAAATTATCCGTTGGTTTATTTTTAAAATAATTTTTTATTATTAATATAAAAGGGAAAATATACTTTATCCGGTGCATATAATCGCAGATTATATTATATAATTTTTATAATTGGTTTTTATATCCGATTATAAAAATATACGGTTATTTATTTATTTTTATATTAGGGATTTATTTAAATAAATATTATAATTTATTTTCCGTAAAATGGTTTAACCTTAAGGTTAATTCCTTTATTAATATTATTAAATACCAAATATATTAAAAATAATTTAATAAGGGGTATTATTAAATATCCCGTGGTATTTAATATTTTAATTATTATTATTTTAATTAAAAAGTATAATAATTATATTTCCTTATTATTATTAGGGAAATTCTTTAAATTTTTAAATTAATTTATTAAGGTATAGGTTTTAAATTTTATTAAAAGGTAAAATAAGGCGTTTGGTATAATATAATAATAGCCTGGTTTATAAAATATTTTTAAATTAAATTTACTTATATATTTTATAACCCGAATTAATTTCAGGTTTCCCTTAAATATTATTATTATAATGGCAATATTGGATTATTTTTAAAGATTAAAAATAATATTATAATTAATAAAGATTATTATAAGTGATCGCTTTCCGGGGTCGATTTAATATTGGTATTTTTTTAAAAGCCAAATAAATTTAAAGATTTTTATTTTTATTGGCCAATACTTTTTTTTTATATCGAAAAGGGTTTTATTTAAAAAAACTATGGGTTATATTATTATTTGTGGGGGGTATATTATTACGGTTCCGTTTTTTATTAATTTAAGTAATATTATTTTATTTATATGGTATATTTTAGCCCCGATTCCGTTTTTAAAAACGTCCACATTTACGAAAAGCTATTATTTTCGGGAGAAAAAAATTAAGTTTCTTTTTTTTAATAAAGCAGTTTTAATTTTCTTAAATACTACCATCTCCCTCCTAAACGGTTTACCATATGGCCTTTTAAAAGCCCATATATCGCGGCGGGGACCGCTCTTAAGGATTAATATTTTTTTTTCCTTAACCTTAATTTTTATTTTACATAATATTATAATTTTTTATTCCTTTAGGGGTTTAATTAAAATACTAAAAAAAGGTACCATATATTATAACCAGCCTATAAACCCGATAAATATTTCCAGGTTTTTTAAAAATTATGGAAATATTAATTTTCGTATAATTTCGAGCTTTTTTTGGTTTATTAATATACCGAAGTTATCAATATATTTTCTAAAAATAATGGCGGATAGGAAAATAATAAATAATTTAAATACTTTAATATTAATATTTTTTTTTTTAAAAAGTTTAAATATTTAACGGAAATCTCCAATATATTCGTTTAAGGTGCCCGATTTAAGGATAATATTATTATAATATGCGTTTAAAATTGGTACCGGATTAAAAAGGATATCCATTTATTATTAAACGTATATGTTTAAATTATAAAAACCCATAATAATATAATAAAAAATAAATTATTTTATTAATATGGTAATTATAAATATCCAACGGTACTCGGGATGGTTTTTTTATTAATAATAAAAAATTACGGCATTTAAGACTATTATAAAACGGTATATAATAAACTTTATAAATATATTATTTTGGGTTTTTATAAAATAATTATCGGGGAAAACCAGTTTATTTAATTATCGAATATTAATAATTATATATTTCTTTTTTTTACCATGGATTATTTTCCAAACCATAAATACTGGAAAATTAAAAGGAATTAATTTTATAATTCTTTCGATTTATCCTTAACTTTCGAGTTTTTAAATTATTTCTTTAATAATCTTCAGATTTTTTTCGCTAAACGGGTATACTTTATACTTTTTTAAAAGTATATTTTACCAATTATCTTATAATTTAACCTTTAATTATTAATCCTTTGGAATATTAATAAAACCCCTATTTTTAAATATATCCGTATATTTATTAATAATAAATTTTATAATTTTTAAAATTTTTGGGTTCTCGGAATAAATAATAATACCATTAGGGTAATATTCCGTTTTTCCGCCTATTATAAAAATATCCCTATTAGGAGCCAGCTTATATTTTAAAAAAGGGGTACGTATAACGAAATCCGTTACTTTTCCGTTGGAATCCTTAATTAAAAATACATTATATAATCTTTTAATTAAATTAATATATCCGATTATTTATTTTAAAATTATTTATACAGGTTTACTGGTATTATTATAAATAATAATTTCGGATATGGTTATATTATAAAGCATTATAAAGGTTAAAAAATTATTTTATTTAAGGGGTTTAAATAATAAATTTTAATAATCGGAGGTTAATATTTGGTGGTATACTAATAAGGTGGCGTAAATATATACCGGCATTTTTTAATATTTGCTTATTTATACGCGGGTTTTAATCTTATTTCCTTATTTTTTTATTTAAATATTTATAAAAATTTTATAAAAGCCTATAAATATTTTTCTTTTTCGAAAATTAATCGTAAAGCTTTTTACCGCCAGAATATCCATTCCTAATAATATATTGGCTTATAAATCGTTTACCAATAATATTTCCCTTATAAAATCCGTAAAAATTATTATATTTTAATTATAATTTAATATTCCTTAAATATATATTGGTAATAATATATACTTATCCGCCATATATATTACGGTACTAATACCTTTAATAATAATTAGGATTAATTTTTATTATAATTTAATTTTTAAATATATACCAGCGATTTATTTTTTATTTACCAGGCTTTTAAAATAACCGGTATTAAGGTAAATATAATATTTATATTATAAATATTTAAGGTTAAGGGTAATATATATTTTGGTATAAATTTATAATTCAAAACCAAAACCTATTCCGAGATCGGGACCGGCGTCCGCCGTAAATTTAAAAATAAATAATTTAAGATTATTTTTAGGATTAAAACCTATTGATTTATTAAGGTTTATATAATAAAAATTATTTTATTTTTTTATTTATTTTTAGGGCTCCATAATTTTATAATATATGGATATTTGTATTTTATTTCGGCCTTTAGGAATATGGTGGACTTTTATTAAGTATTTCCATAATTTATTCTTATTAGGGAAATCCATTAAATAAACGGTGCATTTAATTTTTACGGGTATACTATTATTTGCTTTAAAAAAAGCACAGTCCCCGTTATTTATTAATCCGTCCATTTAATAACCGTCGGTATTAATATAATAGGTATTATAATAAGGCGTATTTTTTTCCATATTATTTACCTATAATTTTTCCTATACTTAGTTTACCATTTTATTAAAAAAAGGCTCCTAATTAAGGTCGGGTACCTTATTCTTTATTTTACCCACGTATATTTTACCCTTTTTAAAGGGATTTCGGTTTTATTTAATATTATAAAAAATATATTTTTAATATTGGTTAGTATTTTATTAATTACCTTTATACCCTAAAAATTGGCCAGCGTTAATTTATTATTAAAGGTAATTTATTTTAAATTATTTAATTTTCCAAAATATACTCCCTTATTTTTAATCTTACCAATTTCCTATACATGGTTAAGTTTATTATTAATTAGGTTAATTATTTAATAATTTATTCTTATAATTTATTCGGTAGGGGTTTTTATAATTATTCCCTAATATATTAAATATCGGTTTACCTTATAATTATTATTATAATCGATTATACCGTTCCTTGGCCTTATTTAATAATATTAATTCTTTATTATCCAATTTTTATAAAAAACTGGCGTATATAATTATAAATATGGGTTTTTTAATTTAGCTTTTAATTTTAATATCGAATAATTCGAATAAGTATAATAATTATACCGGGATATTTATTCCGTATATTTTAATATTACCAATTATAATTTAAACGTATTATTGTATAAATTATTTATTAAAAAAATACCAAAGGATAAAACGCCTTATTTTAAAAATAATAAAGGTATCCGATTTTTATTTTTTAAAATACTTAATTAAATTATCCTTAATTTTATTAACCAATATATTAATACTAATTTTCTTAAGGTTTATAAGTTCGACATTATATTATTAAAAAGCGGAACCCTTTAAGTAAAAAGTCCAAATATCGAGTACTTATTTCTCTCGGGTTTCGGTTAATTTTTCCAATTATTTGGTAAATATATAAACGTCGACGTAAAAATTATAATATCCTTTAATAATAATACCGAGTCCTTTTCCGTTTTTTATATTAAGGTTAAAATAACCGATATTATTTAGGCGAAAAAAGGAAATATTACCGCGTCCCATACCTTTAATGGCGGTAATAATAAGGCCGGTAATTTATTTAATAAATTCTTTATTTTTTACGAATATTTTATTTATAAATTTAATCAGAATTTAAACCTAATTATTTTATAATCCACCGGCGTTTCCCATATTATTATTTTATTTGGGAATATTATTACCTTATCTGGTGCTGCCTTATCTGAGAATTAAAATAATTCTGGTTAATCTCTTTCCGGCTATTATTATTTATTTTATAATGGGGGCTCGGGGTTTTTTAATAAATAATAATATATCCGCTATATTAAATAAAAAAGGGGAAATATTATTAAATAAGGCTGGAATATTTTTAATTATTAATATATTAATAATAATAAGGTCTTAAGGTTTGGGAAATATAAATTAAAATTATTAACCACGGTTATTTTTCTAATTTATATTTCTTTATACCGGATAAAGAATAAATGGGCAGCTTTTTAAACGCTTATTTAGGGGTATATTAAGTATAAACCTTATTATTATGGTATTTTAAAAATTAAGTATAACGGAAAAGTAATGGCCTAATATATTTTAATCCTAAGCAGGGAATAATAATAATCCTAATAGGGGAAATTTACCCTTATAAGCGGACATTAGTAAAAATTATAATATTTTAAAATTCAGCTGGGTAAGGTTAATTTATTATTATTATAATTATATATTCTTAATAATTGGCGGTATTGGTATTATAAATAGGGAAAGCTTTTCCAGTGTCTCGCTTAATATTACCTTATTAGGAGATTCCTAAACGGGGGAGGGTTTTTTAAGGGTAGGCGCCTCGCCCAATATTGCCCTGATAATAAAAGATTCTTAAACGGAGGAGGATTCTTTAAAGGTGACTGGAGAGGGTCCTTTAAAAATGGATATTTTTCGGAGATTCTTAATAGCCTTAATGGCCGCGTTAAGGCCTTTTTTATCGGTGGCCCATTGCAAAGGCCAGCGTTCTTTCTCGGGCTGGAGGTCTATAATTATTCGTTATATAAAGGCTAGGTCTTTAATATCGAGGACTGGCCGAACGAATCTATAAAACTCCAGGAGATATCTTACTTTTTTCTCTTATGCTTTAATAACTGGTATAAGGGCAATAACCTGTGGTATTTTAAACTAAAGAAAGTTTTAATTAATATCGATTATAATAAAAGGGAGAGTTAAAATAAAATAATATAGGGAAAAAAGAAAGAAAAAGGGTCCGTTGTTAGACCAAGTAAATGCTACCAATTTATTATGGTAGCCGTGGGAATAGGGCATTAATGGCCTAGGAACAGGTTTATGGTTAAAGCCTTATATATGTGTATTCGTTATTAATTATAGTGATAATGGCTAATGGTGGCTGACCTGTAGGTCCTACGCTAAATATGTGTGTGCGGGCGTATACGCCCTGGGGTGTGCTTAGGCACGGATGTGCCTGCTGATTAATGTAGGGCCTGTGGCTACAGTGTCCCGACGGCTAGGGCAAATGAGGAACACGACAGCGCCGCCACGAGAAGAAAAAAAAGTGGTGGGAGGGAGAGGGTGCGTATGGAGGCGTAATTGTGCCGATGGGCAAGGTCGGAGGTAGTGTGATGGATCGTGATGGCGGGAAATGAGTGGGTACCCTGGATATGGATGAGGAGACAGAGTCGGTCGGAATAAAAACCTTGCCCCCCATCCTTAGGTGTCACAAGCATAAAAGAATATCCACCCGTTGGTAGTAGTGAATATCATGTTGAAGAGTTGAAAATTGAAGCTGTACATAATATACCTACTGGTGTGCGGAAGATACCAGTTGGGGGATGGATGTAGACAACAGCAGGGAATGTTAGGAATATTAGATTTCGGTAACGACCAGAATTCCAAAAGGGGAAACTCTGGGGAAGTTTTAATATCCCGCGCTATAACACTACAAGGGCGTTCATGATTTACGAGAATGTGCCTTCGGCCTTGACTCGCAAGCTTCTCCCAATCAGTTCAACTGCTCTGGAGTAATAACTGTTACTGCACTTGCCAACAGCTGCTGGTGAGAGCCCACTACCTGTGCTGCTGTAGCTGCTGTACCCTGGCAGGCAAGCACGCCCGGGGAAAGGAAGCTTCAACGCACTCTGGATGCACTTTCCTAATGAGGAATGCACCCCACTATTTACGGCCAAGCAAACGCGACCGCGCTGCAAGCCGAGTGTTGTAGAGAGGGGCAGGATGGGACTTTCCAAGCACTCTCCACTCTTGTCAGGGGCAGTGCTAGTCCCGCACTCCGCACCGAACTCGTATGCACTCCATGATCCATGTGTATGCTCTGTATTTCTTACATCTATATCCACTTATCCACAATACTGCGTTTGTTCGCTGTTTGAAGCATCATTGACAGGCACTATAAGCTGTTTGACCGTGTACGGAAGGAGAGGGGAGAATGCTTTCACGTCCTTCCCCAGAACACAAAGCTTCCGAGAGAAGCCGAGTGTCTGAAATTCTCTACGAATGTTGCCGCTTCAATGTAACACTGAACATCACATGCCTTTCCCCCTCTATCTATCTAATATTATCCGGGGCGGGATGCTGACTTTAACCTCGCCTGTGGTGATGGGAGTGGTCAAAGCATCCTAAACCTGCCGGCCAATGACCACTTCCCACTGCCTAGACTCGAATGTCAGACCACAAGAGCCATAATCGGTACCTGGAAATGCTCGCTGGCGGGAATCAAACACCAGAGCATGAATGTCGTCGACATCGGGAGCTCGACAACAGCTTCTTGCTCTCCTCAGTTAATACCTAGGCTCGATGCATCAAAGCGAGCTGACCGGTTGCAGGTTTCTCTGGACGACCCGAAAATTATTGGGGGACCGCGTTTCGGGGATGCATTCTTGCTCAGAATTCAAGGATGCCAGTGCACACATGATATTTTTCTCTTTATTCACATTTTATCGGAAACAACATTGTGCGAATGGAAACACTTGAAATAGCTGCTCGACAACACATACTTCAACTGTTTTCACGACCTGGTGAAAGACAGTGACCAGCAGTCCAGGTTTTGATCCATCGAGACAGGTTCAAGACCTGTGCTCCATGGCATTTCTTGAAAGCTGCAATATCCAAATCCACTTTGGTCCAGACTGGCTTCCCCTACTTTGGCACTAATGCAAAAGCAAAGAAGCAAGTCCCCAATTCCCACACATCATCACCACAACACTCGCTACAGTATTGGCCTGAAGGAAGGAAGCCTTGCCGCAAAGTTCCGGCAACACTAGGAGCCGGGTCCACAGGCTAGGCTCGGGAGAACTGCAGTGTCTCTGGGGACCGGGGCCCCCTGATGGCATGACCCCCCAGTCATATCCCACCGGCACCCAGGGGGTGGAGGAAGCAAAAAGCCATGGAATCCTAGGTCCAATCCAAAATGTACGCTCCGAGGCACTGCTGCTGGGCTAAGCGTTTTGACAAGCTTCTTCTTTTATCACAGAGAGAGAGGGGATGAGAAAAGGTAGGTATAAGTTAAGCTCGAGCAGTAACAAATTGGATGCCGACGTCTCCATGCATCGGGGACGGAAAAGCAATAAAGGGTCCCACCCTCCCAAAGCCCAATGACCCAAACGAAAGGGGCCGTTTGCTGCTTCTCTGACCTGTATTTGTACCCACCTACTTTCGTCGACACGCATTCTTCAACCACTTCCTCCATCCTGCATCTCCTGCCCAGCAGTAGCAAATTTTCGGCTGCACACCTGGGCATACTACCTGCTATCCTACTGCATTTCACACAATACGACTGTGAATCACGCTCGTTTACCATCCTTCGACTGGCTGTCCCTGGCTATTTGGGTCTCCGCGACGACATTGCTGCCGTCTTGTTGGGGGGCGGGGCTTGCTTTTTCAGCCCCATTCCCGCTACTATAGCACAGACCGCACAGAGCTCCATCGTTATCATAACCACCACCTCAGAGCCGACCAGCCAGGCTGGCAGCTTGCATTGCTTGCTTGCTCCTCTTTCTCAAGTTATACTTGGGATCTTTCCCTAGTATAACTCGATCCAACAATTCTACACAGTACCTGTTACTCCCCATCTTTTATTTTAATATTTTTTCTTTTGCCTAGCCATACGTGATTTCATTCATTCATTCATTCTTTTTCATCGCGTCGGGAACCGTCAATGGTTGTGGTCGCTACACTCGTCGTTTGTCGTCCTTTACAACGTTCCACGCCGAGGAAACCTCCCACCCACCTAATTTCACGCCTCCGCTCCATGCATAGTACCGAAGTTGAACACCAACAGCCGTGAAACGGCGCTGTTAAGTGTGTGTCAGTCCCCTCATAAAATTTTCTGTGACCGACGGTACCTCCGTTTCGCCAAAAAAAAAATCCGACTGCACCCTGCTGCAACCCCTCCACATTTCTTTGGATCCCGTCCCGCGAGTGAGACGTGTTGTGTACTGTGTATACATCAACTTGAGTGTGGTATACTAGTAGCAATCCCCAGGACTCGGTTCAACACTGTTCCCTTCGACTGGAAGCACCGCAGAAGCAAAAAAAGGCAGCACGACCAGAAAACGAAAAAAAAGCAACAATACCACCGTCCAGTGGGCTTTTCTTTTCTTTTTTTAATAATCGGGTTGCCCTCGAAATTCCTTCATTTCAAGACGTGGCCCCTCCTAACCGAGACTTGAGCGCCAAGTTTCGGAACATTCCTTCCAACCCGTTGACTCTCCATATTGCTGCTGGACTGAGACACTACTATCCCACCAAACCAGCCCCCTCGACGGCCCTGTATCCCCCCCTCCGAGCGCTGTGTAGCTCCTCACTATTTTTTTTTTTAATAATTCCTTTACGCTGGTTTTGCTGTTGTATTTCATGTGTGGAGGATTATTGGGTTGTCTGGGGATATTCGCACAACGCAGTCGCCATGGACCAGACATTCATGACAATTCACAGTAAGTAGGTCTCCTTGGTTTCGCATAGAGGGGAATGTTCCAACTGACAGAAATATTTCTGCTACTCCAGACCTCTCGCCCGACGCAAACATCCTTTTTGTATCCGAGTCAGTATCCGACATCCTTGGATACCAACCCAGCGACGTACAGGGGAAGCCGGCATTCGACTACTTCCATCCAGAAGAGGTACCATTTGCGAGATCAGTGCACAGTCGGGGGATTTTGCTCGACAAGGCGGCAGTCCTTCACTATGCGCGAATCCAGTCGAAAGAGCGGCAGTGGGTGAGCTGCGAATGCTGCTTCACAATAGTTCACGATGTTCTGGTAGCCTGCACGAGCATCTATAGGAGGGGTGAGAAGAGCGAGAGTAAGTGTCCTCCGTGTTGGGGGATGGGGTGACAGCTCGAGACGTGGGAACTAATCTTGCAATCTTAAATCGCATAGGGAGAGCAATCGAGGCGCCGCAGATTCGTCGGATATTCTCGTCCTCGCCCAGAGATCCCCGATACAACATGCTCGAGCACCTGTCGCCCAAGTTCAAGATGCCTCCGATGGAACGTGAACCGCGTGCAGCCTTGATTCTCAATAGGTTTACGCGCACCCTGACCGTCATGTTTGCTACCAACGCGATATCGCCACTGTTGGGACTAAGCGCAGAGGAGATCAAAGACAAGAGCTTTTACGAGTGCATACAGGAAAACTGCTTGGGCGATGCCATCCGGTGTCTCGAGAGTGCCAAGGCAAACGAATCCATCGCTTACCTCCGATTTTGGTACAGGGATCCACGACAGGGGGAATTTGAAGAAAACGAACAGGAAGAGGTGGAAGAGGACGACGAAAACGATGATGCAGACATGAGTAACATAGGAATAAGCAACCACGACGGTTTCAACATAGACGAGGATATGGATATTGATGACGTCGAAGCCAAGGAGGAGGGAGGGATGGACTACTCGAATGCTTTCACTCCATACGGGGCTGTATCGAGGGAGTTGGTACGCGCTGCCAGCCCCAGCCGGAGTCCCAGGCCTACATCTCGAAGGCCTCGCCGAAGGGAGCCGGCTTCGTCTTTTGAGTTGGAAGCGGTGGTTTCATGCACATCAGATGGCCTGGTGGTTGTGCTGCGCAGGGCAAGGCCGCCCATTCCGGCGCCGCATCCGCCCCTCCTGAGTCCATTCGATTTCGAGAACGGGCTCTTCGCAGCTCCCTGGGGTCAGCAGCCGATACGACCGTACTACCCGCCTGAGATGCTGTACACGTTCCGGCCGCCGCTTCTTCCGCAGTTCATGCCCCTAAGGGAGAATGTCAAGGCAGCGGGTGGACCACCGCTGGACCAGCTCATGATGTCGATCCGAGACGTAGCCGTATTTGCATGGGCTCTATGTGGGATAAACGGAAACCTGGCTGCGTATGCCCGTGGCCTGCCCAGAGGTGAGGCTCAGCCCCATGATGGACTTCCTATCTGGGATCCCAGTGCCGGCACGGAAGCGGCGGGTCCCTCGTACCCTACCGCTAACGCTCACCTTGGCTGGAACCAGCAGCAACTTTCTCGGGGAAAGATGCCTTCCACCACCGGCGCGGTCACTAGCCCCCCTCCTTATCCTCCTGCTGTTCCGTCATTATATCCTCCTGAGCCCTCCTCGGTCGTTGCCGACCCCCATCCGTCGGCTGCTTTCCCCAGCGTCTATAACTCCCCTATACATGATAATAATAGTACCGAATACACGAGCTCGGGACTTGCAAGGACGTTGAATTGGCAAACGCCGACAGCCTTTCCCCCATCCTCAGCGTCAACCTTCGACCAGCCTCGCGCTTCACCAAGGCCCACCATGGGCCAGCATCCCACCTACAGGCAACCCCATGAGCAGTGGCATGAAGCTGGTCGGCCATATTCACCACCTCCGAACTACACCATCTCAACACCTCCACCGAAAGATTCTACCGAACCGTCCCGAAGTTTTCGTCCCTGGCAATAACCCCGGATTGCCCTAAATACATATCATAGTGCCGAGTATACAGTAAAGGTCCACGTAGTCCCTCCGCCGGTGGGGGGGCACTGACCTAGGCACTCCTAATAAGTTTGCATCTGTTGTTTGTTTGTTTTACGGTATGCTGCCGGCATGGAGTTTTTGGGAGAATCGAGATATCGCATGATGGGAGCGAGCGTATTGTGTCACCGGCATCGTGGACTTTTAGGTCCACCTAGACATGGGACGAGAAGCATTTTATAAGGGGTGAAGGCTCGATTTACTAGAAATGACGGCTACGCAAAACGAGATACCCACAAAGTTTGCCTTTTCCATTTTCTGCTGTTTTTCAGTATTCAATCTATTTCACGGAGGTTAGCGCATGCCTCAGCACTACAACAATTATTTACATTCTAGGTTTAGGTAGCTCGCTCATAGTCCTCGGCGACTTTCCTTTGCGGCTGTAATAATATGGACTGAATAGATCCTGGCGAGGCTGGATTTCAGACTGTAGATACGCCTCAGACTGCCATCAAAGATCACACTATCTACCCACCAATGCTCTCGTGCCAACCTGATTTGCTGCGGCGCATCTCTGTGAGCAACAAGAAGAATAGAGCGGTGCAACGTCCCTGACCGTTCAGCGGATGGCTGTTGGATGGGTACACGCTCACCGCCTGTCAATAAATGATAGGAAATGCGGCCACAGAAACGGGCCTGCTGTCAATGAACGTCTGAGTTCAGGTTCTACTCTCATTGCAGGGGCTAGTACCATCCATCAATATTACACCGGTAGCCAAGTAGTACGGCAGACCACGAAACAGATTATAGGTGGGAGAGCATGTTTTCACCACCACCACCACCAGTCTTGAGACCCAATGCTACCCCCCTGCCACACATCCAGTTCCCGCATGGCCCTCCTTCTTCCTGTTGGTTTCTCCCGTGGGAAACGTGGGACACGCAACGGTGGACATTGCATGCCGGTCTGCGTGTGGGTGAATGAGAGAGCATTCCCGAACACCAAGAACCCTGACCTCCTTATTTCTCGACTTTGCTATTACAAGGAACACGCAGCCCTTCTTCGTTCGTCCATGTCCGACATGGTGATGCTCGAAGGTGGAATAATCATGATGGCACGCTCTCGCACATCGGCTGCAATCAAAACACCTGGCAAGCTGGGTACGCTGATTCCTTCCCCGACTCGCCGTCCATGCCTCGAAGGAGCTAGCTTCAAGCAAGAGCGAGAGATGGGTTGGCGAATAAAGAGGAACAGCGTGTATCTGAAAGTACCACATCCTGCTCCAACTACAGGCGCACAGGTGTACGGATACCTATTGTGCGCCTATGCATGTATTCGTTGTGCTGCTATGTTAAACTTGGTAAGTAAGTGATGGGTCAGAGGCAAGACAGGTCTGTCTGTGGCTGCTCATGTTTTGTGGGAGTTGGGGGAGGTACTTCGTTTGCTGGCTGGGTACGGATGCGTCTTAGCAGGGGCAAGCTCTAAGTTGACTAAGCAGATATTTGAGTGGGGCAACATGCCTCCACTTACAATCTTCACCAAAAATGTGGAGCGGGGGTTTCAGGCTTGAACAGCTGGCGAACGATTGACTATCTCCACTGCGGCTGACAATGGTACTAAGCCCGACTTGCCCACATGTACTGTAGGACCTCGTCTCAGGCTTCCTCCTTGTGCCACTTTTGCAGAAAAGCAGAGTGAAAAATTGCACAATTGTACGGCGTGTGACCATATTCATCCAATTAAGGTAAGAGAGAAGAAAGAGACAGGGTGATACCAGTGGTTCTAATGATAACCCATGCAATGAGGCAGTGCGATTATGCCTTGCCTTTGCCCGGTGCCCATCCCCCCCATATGCGAATAGAAGTCCGCAAGCCCCAATTCTACTCGGTAGCAGGAGTGATACATAGGGGAGCTTCTGAAAGCCCTAGATATTATAAAGATGCGAGTGTTCCCAACGGTAAATAGCACGGCGGCGAAAGCAATCCAAGAAATTCTTGTCGGACGTACGGGCGGAAAGGGCTGCCGAAGCTCCGCAAAGCACCTTGAGACTAGGGATAGGTAAGGACCGACTAGCAATACACAAGAAACAACCCTCACCTAGTATGCGCACTAACTGGCCGAATACTTTCTGGATATGGCTCCAACAATAGTGCCAAGTTTACCATGACGGATGCACCGCTTTCTGCCTACCGTGGCAACGACGGATTGAAGATGCTGGTAGCTTTTCCGATCTTCAGCGAGCTGGCTGGTTAAGCAATCAAGGAGTCATTCTCAGTGCCCGGTACAAGAAGATTAAAAGCATGGCCTTGGCTAACCTGGACCGTGCTATCATCAAGAGCGAGGAAGCCGTAGTAGCTTAAGCCATACCCTTCAACCATAAGGGCAGGGCTCGCATGTTGGACATTCCTGGAAACCGACTTCGTGAGCGATATGGAGAAACATATTGTCCCCAAGATTTCGACTAGCCACTCCGCCGGTACAAGGAAGCCTGGAGTTCTCCAGATACGGAGCCATCCATGCGTATAAAAATAGCCATGAATTCAGCAAGTCTTCTCGCCCTCGAGAGGCATTGGGAACAATCAAGCACCTTTTTGGAAGATTCAGTCAAGCTACTTCCGTTGGTTAGCCCACGGCTACTAGAGCAAACGGATAAGCAGGACATGCTCACAGAATTCGCTGGCCTTGCTTCCATGGCAGCAGCCACCGCTCTAGAAGCGCACAAAGAACCCTACCATGCTTTACGACCCCTCGAGCTCGGTCGCGGCATCATTGCCGGTCTCTTGATGGAGATGCGAGGAGATGTTTCTGACCGGGGGCCCCTCACTGATCTTCGGCAACGGTGTCTCGTCTTGGGTATCGACATCTCGAAAACGAGTTGAAGCTGAATGGTTCTTCAACAAGCTTCTAGAGGATATTCGTGAGCAGCCAGGCTTCCAGTACTTTCTCGAGCTCCCAACCGTAGATGAGGTAAAGCCTGCCGCTAATCCAAATCTCATCGCCGTCATCAACGTTACCTCGCGCCGGTGCGTGGCACTTCTCATTGAGCATGGTCAGATCTGGGTAAATGGGACGATCAACTACGATTATGGCGGCTAGCGGCCACCTTCAATGCAACCCCAATGCTGGAGTGGCTCTCTCTGGGGATACTATTTGCTCGCCAGGCACTGTGCGGATGTGTTGCAAAAACCCTGTTCGGGACGTTCCGTGACCAGGGCATGACGGATGCGGTAGTCTGCGTCGGACTGCACCGGGTAGTAAAAGCGCTTCGGGATAGACAGTCGAGTGGGCAAGGGATGATGGCAAGGGATGCTGAGTTACTGGACCCGGAGAGCCATGACACAGCAGGACGGATGGACTTTTATTGGGTTCCCTATGACCACTTTGGAATCTAGTGCATGCGGCAGCCTCCAAATGCCTTGCACTTCAAATCGGTTCTGCTGCTTGGGAAATAAAGCCGGCAGCAGCTTAGCGTCATAGTGTTCTCAACATGTAATTGTGTCCATGCTTGTCTTGCCACTCCTGCAAAGGCGGCTTGCAAGCATCTCTTCCCCAGAATACGTCGCCATTCCCAAATAGCGCCTGTTTCCCAGCCTATTTGATATGCATTTCATTCCAGAGTCCAGATCCAGATCTCTATAGTAACAAATCGGCCGGCGAAACGTTTGAACGACAACCGTTCAGGCATTGAGGCTTCAAGTTCCGACTCCTCGGTCCACTGCGCTCGCGGGGCCGGATTAACCTATACCCAGCACGGAATTAGTCCTCATGCGGCGAAACGGCTCGGCTCGACTCTACCGAGTCAGACACAGTTTTCCTGCTCTAGCACCGTATAACTAGTAAGGAGCTCGGGGAGGCTCTACGAAACGGTGGTTATGAGAAAGCAATCTAGTGCGCGCCCTCATGTCCTGCTGCATATTCCTTTGGCTTCTAATCCATTCCTAAGCCATTTCCACCAACCATCTACTAGCTTTACAGAACGTCGAGAAGCTCCTCATTCTGAAGTTGGGCACCATCGACGGGCTGAGCAAAAATCTGCTGTAGTACCCAAGTAGGGAGGTAGCGACATCAAGCTCGCCCTATAAAATGGCGTTATATATGAACGAGAGGAGTCCGGAAGAAATTACTTCCATTCATATATTTTCTGCCATCATCTCTATCCTAAAAGAATCATGCCCTATCCGTAAGAGATGATGAATTCGCAATGAAAACTTGGTCTCTTACCCTTAGCCACCTACTACCTAAGGAATTAGTCAAGCTCGGCGCGGTGGTGACACATGTCTTCGATCCCTTGCGGGACTATTGCTAGCCCGAGCAACCAGCCCTCCACCATGACGCCGTCTCTATTCACCGTGTCGAAATTTTCAAACGCATTCGACAGACAAGGAAGCAACAGCTCAGGTTCCCGGATCGCTTGTGACGTCTGCGGCGGGAGTGTCTATTCTAATCGGCAACGTGTTGGATGTGGGTGCAGGACATGCTCTGTGTGATAGTAGCGCGGTGGACAGAGACTACGAAGCTCCAGGGGAGCACATGTTTGCAGTTCAGTACCTAAAGGTCAAGATGGAAAGGATTTCCACGAGAGCTGCGGGCACAGCAACGTATCTGCAGGAGGGGAGCAAGTGGAAACTGTACGTTGCCGCCAGAGGAGGATCCGAGGACGTGGAAAGTGAGATGAAGGCCGAAATTGATGAGCCGGTAATGAAAAGCGATATCAGAAGGCCCAATGACCAGCCTGAATCCGCTGGTTCTTGCGAGTACCCGACGTGTCGATCAATAGGCTGAGGTAGATTCAAAAATGCCCAACACGAGAAAACTCAGAGATACCATCGCCAGCTACGTCCGTACAATCCCTACGACCCGTCCCCACCGAGCACAGGCAGACCAACAACCCACGCTTACAGCTTGGTGCGTACCCGCGAGTCTACTACTTGCCAGTCACCTACATCCCCGCCTAAAACGGCGTCCCGCGTTCCACTTAGCCGATTCCAAAGCTGTCTGATGCCATTCCCTTCGTGTGCGCGCGACCCTCCGGAGTACTCTTCTAGCTTTCCAATGCTCTTCAAAGCTAGACAGCCGAGGGACTCGCTTGAGGTGTTAACAGATAGTTTGAGAATGTCAAGACATGAAGTCCCACCGTGTTTGAGCACTCTCCCCGGTACCTCAAGACTCACTTCCTTTATGTGTTTCGTAGTCCCTGCCTTGAGGTCTTCGTAGTCTGCACGCCGAGGAGAGAGCCGTTCAATCCCGTATAGCGGTAGCAAGTCTAAAATTGCAAAGTGGATGGTGTAGGCTGAGTGATTAGCAATTTCAAGCGTAACACGATTGCCGAGTTCGACCACATGCTCTATCTCTTCTCTTTGCAATGGCGGCGCTGGTGTACGGTTATCCGTGGAATTCCGTGATATTGTGAATGATATTTTACCTCGGAGGACGCTCAGGTGGGTTGTCGTCAGCAAGTGTGATCCAGTTGTCATGATCAGTCAGGCTAGCTGGATCCTGGCCTGGATTTCTAGGTGTAGATCCAACCGCTGGGGTTAGACTGGCCCCTCGTGGCATGCGAACGCCGTATATCTGAGCATAAGGTCGCATGGAAAGGACTGCTCGACATCCAACCTCTATCCACCTTCCTATCTCTTCCCCCACTTCAAGCACCATTGCGACTGAGAGAAGGGCGTCAACTTGGGTAACTTTGAGCAGTATGGGACGGTCTAGAACACTGCTATGGCCCAGAGGAAGGACTACGTATTGACTACCGTTCAGAACCTCATGAGCTTTGCCTCCTGATAGCTCAATATTGTCATAGATTTCAAGTCCGTCTTTACTCCGCCGAATGGTCAAATATGGTGCCCTGCGCGGAGGCTCTGTCCATCGCATGAAGTGGCTTATCCTGCTCTGGAACTATGGTGTCTGATCTGGTACTTCGTCTCGAACTTTGGCACATACGCTATCGAATATTTATGACGGTGACGGATCCGCGGATGCATGGGAATACAGAGTTGATAGCAGACAGGAAGTGAAAGCACCTCGCTAGGTTCTGTCCGATCCTGTCCCTACTGGTATTTCTTTAGCCGTCTCCCCAGACAGTGCGGCACACATTCCCGAGTATCTGGAGGCCTCTTCTTGGAAGAACTGACGCTTCGAAATGATCTCGCCAAATGGAGCTGGTTGGTGGTAAGGGAGTACGGACTCGTAGAGACCTATGCTGTTCTTCACGGCCTCTCTCTCTCTCTCTCTCTCTCTCTCTCCGAACGGCACCCCAAGAGCAACAGCAATCCAAGATGACAGTCACGTCGATGACCTCGTCCACCACCTTCTCAAGAATGAGAGCGAACTCGAGGTCATGAAGGTAATGGACGACATCGCCCATTTCTCTGACCCCTGCTTCGCCGGGGCAAGGATTTTTGTAATGTTGCCAGGCTCAACCTCAGCTTCCTTAAGTAGATACTTCTCGAACTCTACTACTCTAGCGAATCTCGCACACAACCTCTCAGGCTGTAGTAGACGATGGGCTCCCTTCTATCAAGTCGATTTTGCTCGCCTCGCGAATAATCGCCAATGCCAATAATTAAGGCTGGAGTCTTAGGTTGTGTTGCCATGTTGATAGGTGGATGTGATTCGTCACTGACAAACTCGGTATTTGATTGCGCGGGCGGTGATATCACAGTAAGAGCAATGGGTTGTATGAAACTTAGCAATGATGCCGTCATTCAGGTGGAACTATACGGTCTGGAAAGCTGCTAAGTAACTAGGTCTCTTTCGTGCTCCTCTCTCGACTGCACAGCAAATTAATCAACTGCAGGCCTACTTTTCAAGAGCCTCGCATATGCCATTCTCTTTCATTTTCAGGTAGGGTGGCGATGGCGGTCTAGAGCTTGACAGGATATGCTTGTCTTAATATTGCAGATAATGCCGTGTCTTATGAAAAGGGGCTGCCAATAATCCGGGCTGCGACTAAGATGCATGTTGTGTTACCACGCACGCCTTATTTTTCACATCTACCCTGCTACCTAGGACTTTTGCCAACCCCTAAACTTAGCTACCCAATAAATTTATCACGGAGGATACCAAAAGTCAGGAAAGCCCTGTTTACTACAGAAAACCGAACTTTTCAGTACGTAGAGTGCTGTAAACGGGGCCGTAGGTGGCCTAACCCAAATACAAAACGCCGCCACCCATGGTGTTGAGCCTTAGAATAAATTCCGTTCATCTTTGCAACTTGAATTTTTTTTTTTCCGTTCTTGCACTTCCATCTCAGCATGCCTTCAAAACGCAACCCCAGGGGTCCCAAAAGGCCCAGGGATTTCGTCAGAAGCCACAGGTGCTCCTATCATGAACAAGCCTACGTTCAAGCTAGTGCCACGTTCAGACACAACTATTACTTCCATCCAGACCCCCGAGGTGACAACAAATCTTTGATAGATGCTTCTGCCATAGATCTTACTGCGAAAAGGTCATCTCAGACCGATGATTCTAGCCCCCCTCCCCCGATACCGAATTTCCTCCAATGAGACTTCTAATAACGGGGAACCCCCCCAAAGTGCTCAGGATCTTGAGGAAACTCAAAAGGAACCCGGGACAGGATACTCGGGCACATCTCAGAGAACCAGATTTCTTTTTTGAGATGCTTTTCAATATCGCGCAAAATGACGGTCTCCAGCGTGGCCCCCGTGGCTCTATAGTCAATGGCCTTAAAAAAACTGCTTGATGCACTCAGAAAAGTTCCTTTTAGCCAGACTATCTCGAGGACAAAATATCAAGCGTCTTGCTCTATACAGATCTTAGGCGTATAAAATGGAGACACGATTGGTCGATACGATAAGTGTAGGCACGTGAGTGGTTGAGCAACAACGGTGTGGATGGAAACGGCTTGAAACCATGCTGTAAAACGTACTGTGCGCGTGCAGTAAACTTCGAGAGGTACATATTCTCCGCCGATAATATACTTATCGGGGGTATTTTAGGCTGCCGAAAACAGTGGGTCCAGAATGCCAAACACGGCACTCTAAACAGGAATACGTATTTCATGTGGGATTTTTGGAGGCTGCAGCATTCCCTGACCTTTTAGCTTCCACTTTCACTTTGCGAGCTGTGGCCACAACGAGCTGCCACGACACCCACCAGCCGTCGCCCCAAGATTTGCTGGTTACTGACTAGCGCACTCCCGACTTCATAACTGATATCTATTTCGACAATACCCTCACGCTTGTCAGCACGAACACACTCGAGCGTCGACACAATGGCGTCGACAGGCAGAGATCACTTCCAAGAACCCGACGTCAGCGACGACGATCTCATCGACCCTGACGATGGTGAGCTATAGTCTTTAAATACATGTTGCCCAATCGCATGAGAATGTAGTTGATAGACTAACGGCTGCTATGCCTCTAACTACATAGCCGACCTCAACGAATTCGACGACCCCCTTGCCTCTTCTTCCCGACAGCCCCTGACCGGCAACATCTCGAGCGGTTCCTCCTCCCGGCCGCTGAACGAAGGCTACCTGACATCCCGTATCGGCGGTGAGGACCGGGCCGCATCCGCAAACACCATCGACGAGAGCGTGTGGGACACCCTGCGACGGGATCTGCTGGCTGTATGGTCCAAGATGCGCGAGGTACTGTATCCAAAGTACCTGCTCGGTGGCAGCATGTTCGAGTCCGCAAACGGGCTGCGTGGTGCCTACGAAAGCTTGCGGGGCGCTGGTTTCTCCGGTGCGAGAGAGGAGCTGATGGGACTCGCGGGCAGGGCGGTGGACCCAGAGGCGCTGCTCAATAGTAACAACATGACACCTGGTCTCCGGGACTGGGACCTCTGGGGGCCCCTAATCTTCTGTCTCCTTCTGAGCCTGCTTTTGAGCTTCAACGCTAGGCCCGAGCAGAAGGATGTCGTTTTCAGCGGGGTATTTGCTATTGTCTGGATCGGCGAGGCAGTCGTGACACTGCAGATCAAGCTGTTGGGTGGCAACATGTGAGTACCTGTCCACATTACCGAATAGCTTGAACGGGAGATAATCATCACGAAGTCGTTTTTTAAATGCTAACATGCGTGTAACTCTAGCTCTTTCGCCCAGAGCGTCTGCATCATTGGCTATACCCTCTTTCCCCTCGTCATCGCGGCGATGCTCTCCGCCCTTAAGATCCCTGTTGTAGCCCGAGTCCCGGTATATCTCTTCCTGGTAGCATGGTCACTCGCCTCTGGCGTGAGCATTTTGAGCGGAAGTGGTGTGGTAAAGAACAGGCTAGGAATCGCCGTCTACCCCCTGTTAATTTTCTACATGGGCCTGGGATGTCTCTGCTTCGTCAGTTAGGCGGGTTGGTCATGCAGCTGTGGTCTCCCGAATAATACTTTTTCAAGTTGTAAAAGATATCACGGTGTCGTTTCATCACTCTCTGTTTTAATGAGCATCATTGGCCTTTTGGCATGGGAAGACGGGCGTAATGTGTGCTTTCTTGGTCAAGACAGGTATTTTTCGATTCCGAGTCTTTATTCAAATATGTTCTTCAAGGTCTGCAGTGTATCATTAAAAGCATTCAGGTAGGGAAATCCGATAAACTTTAAATTGAACTGTAAAGCAACGTCCAAACTGCGTCTAGTGGAGTCGTTTACAGACGACAAGATGGGAAACGTCATTCCAAAATCAAACACCCAGCCTTTATCTATCATTGAGCTTGTAGGTTGGTTCCCTATATTCATGAGCAGAAGCAGTCCATTTGTTCTATCCAAGTCGGGAAACGGAGTATGCTCTGGTCATCTCCAACGGACAATATCAAGCAGGAGGGTATAGTCTTACATTGACAATGTGAACAGTTCAAGCCCCTCACTCTCTCCGGCTGCCGCCGACAATATAGCCTTTGAATACTTCGATTAAAGTTGTCCTCTCAGTGCGACAATCGAGATATGCGGTTGGACTTCAGGGTTAGACTTGTTTGGATACTTTGGTATTTGCTCTGTAGAGGTATCGGGCGTCTGTCTGTCTTGAATTCGGATCACCGTCACTGAAAGTGTTGCTTGCTCAGAAACTCAGCATAACTGCTTCCATGGTCTCATAAGACTCAAAGTACATCGCAATTTCGGTGCTCTGAGCTGGCTACGTAGCCTTCATACTAGTCTTCTCCAGAAACTTAAGTTCTGGACCATACGAACATAACCATTATAGTACTCCTAATGATATGTCGGATAGTAGGTTAGTTCTCGAGCGCAAAGGCGCTGTGAGATGACTTGGAGACAATAAATGTGACTGGGATCGTCATGAAAGAGCATTAGAGCACCGCACTTGTAAGTCCCCCATCTTTGGAGATAGTGCGACGGGCAAGAGCGGATCGGACTGTTTATGTTGCATCTAGAGTGCTATTATTCACTTTGCAATCCGTGCCTGCAGTGTACATTGAAAATCATTCCAGCATTCATAATAGAACCTCTGTCGTCGCATTGTCATCTTCTTTGCTATCCTGCTTTGATCAACTTTACTAAGGGGATGTTTAGATATGGGCTAGGAGGGCTTTACAAATCACTTCCCACTCACTATGTATGATTACAGGGAGGCACTTGCCCTGTGGTGGTGGTGGTGGCGGCACGGCGATGATAGAGGGTTATCACGTGATGATACATGTCGAGCTGTCACGCACTGTGTGGTAATTTTGCACAACAGATCTGGCAGCGAATGATAGCCGAGCCACCAGCAGCGTAATCATAGCCAATCAACCAGCTACAAGCACGCCCGTCGCACTCTCCACTTTATGCTCCCCTCATAGCGCGACAAGTCAGTGGTGCCGCAGCATTGGGTTCGAAGACTGGACTTTTCTCCACTGCATTCATTACCGCATTCTCATTTCTGCCTTTCTTGTCTGTCTGTCTGTCCCCTTGTTATGGTTGCAATCTTCTCACTTCCGGATCCTCAACCCGACTGACGATAGTGCGACTACTAAGAGCAGAGACAACACACAATACACGGACAAACACAGTTAACTGTATCCCCTTTTCCCCTCGAGCCCTTCAGCTAGCGCAGCGCTTTCCTGCAGTGGTGACCTGTATCTTGTGCCAGCCGCCCGACCGCCATTCGCTGTACATTGCCAGTATTGCACCGTTTTCAGGAGGTCCAGATCGCTCTCCACTGCAACCGTCTGCTGCAAACTACTCACAACCACTCAACCTCATCGGCAGCACATTTGCCCCCTCGCTTTCCCCTCCTCGCCCCCAGAGAGCAAAACCAAACAAACAATGGCCGACGACTATGACCCCCATAATACCAGCGAGATCTCGGATCAGCACGACGTGCCGCAGGAAAAGGAAGACGCAGAGACCGCAGCCACAAGAAAAGAACTGAAGCACACTGCAATTTCCGAGCAGCCAGTACAAGATCTCGCCGAACGTGACGATTCCTCCTCAAACAATGATAAGACCCCGCCACGCTCAAAAAACCCCGACGATGCCCAGAATGACTTCCTTAGGGAGCAAGTAGGCTCCCCCAAAAAGAAGAGAGCGCACGACGAGGTGGAAGTAGATCCTAAGGATGACGTTGCCGACATATCGCTTGATGCCGCCGCTTCGCCGCCCCCGGGAAGCCGAACCGCCAGGTCCGAGCCAGAGAAGAAGCGGCCTCGCGACGAGGGTTCCATATCTGTGCCGGCCGAGGGAAATAAGAAGAACGTATGTTTACGCATTCAAATCTATATACCCAAGTGCTTTGCCCCCACGCTGCACGGAATGCGATTCTACTTCTACCATCCACACAGAAACTGCACGGTACACCACGCCCTCAGAATCCCCCCATCACTAACATGTCTTTGCGCTAGGATACCGAGAAGAGCGAGCCCAAAGATGCTAACAAACCTATCTCGACCGAACCATTGGCCCCACCAAAGAACTCCGAGACTACCTCAGGCAGCGATGGCAAGGCTGTTGCTTCCGAGGATGCATTCAAGAAGTCTGGGTTTTCCGCATTGTCTGCCGCGCCTTCCCCGTTCGTCGTACCCGGCTCTAAAGTGAGCGTCTTTAGCGGGAATGCCTCTAGTGTCTCGCCGTTTGGCGCCCCCGCTTGTGGGAAGTCCGTGTTTGGCAGCGGCGCTCCTTTAGCAAACCCGGCCTTTAGTGCCGCTTCTGCTGTCCCTACGCTACCCACTCTGGGCAACTCAAGTACGCAAACTCCATTCGGACTACCTGCAAACGGTTCTACAGGGAGCTCCTTTGGGTCCAGCTCTGGCTTTTCGAGGTTTGGTCCTGGTGGTGCAAAACTCGTCTCCTTTGCAACCCCGGGCCAGTCTTCCCTCAACCAGGAGACCAAACCTTCTAGGAACTTTGGTGCACCAGAATCGGAAGATGATGATGGGCCCGATGATGAGAGCAGCGACAAGGAGGATGAGAAGGACGATGCTACTAGCAATAAGGAGAAAGAAGGCTCGCAACCTCCGGCGGACGATAAGAAGAAGCCGAAACTACAGAAGGGTATGTTGATTTGCCTGGTGCTCGCTCCCCATAAAGGGCGTGTTTCGCCTTCTAACATAACCCAAAATAGTGCAAGTCGATGATGGTGAAGCTGGCGAGGCGACGTTACTATCAGTGCGCGCCAAGATATATGCCCTAGACAAGTCCGCGAACGTGTGGAAGGAACGGGGAACAGGCTATCTCAAGATCAATGCCCCAGAAGCATGCGTGGAAACAGACGACCGAGGGACACCAATACCGGGATCATTTGATGCGTCGTCGCTTGACGGAGATGACGCAGAGGATACCCTAGGAGTAATGGGTCCTCGCCTGATCATGCGCCAGGACCATACGCACCGTGTTATTCTGAATGCTGCCGTCGTGCCGGCACTTAAGTTTACCCAGACGGACTCGCTCAAGGCGGCTAAGCTCATGTTTCAGGCATTTGAGGATAACGGAATGAAGACGCTATCACTGAAGGTACGTCCCACTCCTGAGTATTGCAAGAGAAGCCATTACGTATGCTAACTTGTATGCCTCCTAGATGAGCAACGCAAACGCCAAGGAATTTCTCAAGGAGTATGACAGCGTTATCCGAGAACTGACTGCATAGGACGCCGAGCATAATCTGGAGCGCAAGTCCAAGTTAGTGGATTCACCACCACCGCCACACCTAACCGAAGGTTCCTCCATCTGCAGCAGCAGCATCATTGAGGCGGGTCGGTAGTCGATGGTATTTGGAAGGCCCTGGCTCGGCTAATTCACGGGCAGTAGCGAGGTATACTTATAGCGGGAGGCATTGCATTACGGCATGGGACTACATGGAATGAAGTGGGTTTTTAGAAGAGCAGATGTGCATTGTCATCCTAGGGTCGACTTGGGTCTGAAAGAAACACGGTTGGAATACCAGAGAAGATCTTGCGGGGCGGTTGTTTTTCCTGGCTTGGGGTCGACCCATTGAGCTTTCAACTGCGACACAAGGGTGGGGACGACCGGTATTCATGCTGCTGCCGGCCTAGACGTCATTCGCGTTCATGGGGTAGGCCAAACCATGAAGGGATATCGACTTGGGACAGTCGTGGTCTCGAGGCACGTCTGGCGCAGAAGGTTTCTTGTGCCTCAAAAGAAGACGAATTGTTCATGGCAAAGAAATGCAACCCAACGAACCACATGGGCTCAATACTCTACCGCACCTCGTAAATAGAAGTATACCCAGGAATTCCCAAAAGCAATTATATGCAGAATAGACAAATCTAGCTTTTATTATACCCTGTCCAGCTGTGAATACAGTTGTATATGTTAGGCAGTGTCTTATTTGCAGCCGCGATAAGAGTGTAGTAAGTGTCTTGACGTAGCGGTGCTATTACTGAACCAGCAGCTTAGGCAGCACGGCGGGATGCACGTGACTCCGTGACAGTCTCGTGCTCTAGGCTTGCCGGGAGCCCCGCCATGACACGGGTCCGTAACCATTCTAGTCGCGGCTATCGCCACCAGCACAGCAGCGACATCATCTACAGCCAGTAACACCGGATTAAAGTAACGGTAAGGAACACGATGGCAGACTCTCGTGCGACGACAGCGCCAAGGGTTCCGATACGGAAGCGGAAGCGGGCTTCCGATGACCCATCGACGTCGGACTCGGAAGCCAGCGTCTCGACAATTGGCACAGCCGAGAGCAACAGCAGTAGTGGCGTCAAAACGCAGGAAACCACGTCGGCAGCAGCGAAAGGAACGAAGGCCAGGGGCAAGAAGGGACAGGAGCCTAACCCGGAAGAGTTGATGAGATCGTGGCCTCCGAAGTTCCGCCAACTAGAGCGAACGCACAGGGCGTTGAATCTTGTGTACACGTTTTGCAGCACCCGAAAGCAACTGGCCACGACGTTCGGGACGATAAAGAAGGCCGTCGAGGGACATATTGGGAAGGAGTTGACGGTGGAAGATGTTGCCGAGGTGGTGGCGATGAGGCCGGGGGGCGTGAGACTCGAGTGGGTGGACGAGCTGACGCTGTTGGCTGACATCAGGGGAGCAGAGCGGGACGGAGGGCTTGAGGGAAGGGGAGGCGCTCAGGTTCCCCCGCCGGACGCGTCTGTCGGCGGGATCACGGGCGAGGAGAATCTAGGGCCCCGTGCGGAGGAGGAGAAGAGGAGCGACGTCCTGTTGATTGAGTTTGTCGACGGGGATTTGAAGAGGGAGGTGTACAATCCCAAGACGGGAGGGACCGAGAGGCCGAGGAGGATGCTCAGGAACGAGGACTTGAGGATGCCGGTTTACGGGCAGAAGCAGATCATGAAGGTTATCAAGAGGAGGAACGAGAAGTTTGCGGACGCCGTGGTGGGGTTTCTGGGCATGTGCGAGGAGGAAAAGCTGGACCCGGAAATGAAGCTTGCGGAGGAGAGGGGAAAGCATGTTCCCAAGCCTATGGGGGCGGAAGCCGTGCTGTCTGCCGAAATCGGGGAGGAGGAAGGGCAAGACAAGGACGGTCCGCTGCCAAAGACGATACCAAAGGAGCGGAAGTCGATACCTGAGATTATCCAGGAACTGAAAGGATCTCCTTGGTACACGGGACAAATCGTGCCCGACGGACACAGGGTGTTCGAACCCCAGGAGGCCGTCACGGACGATCTCAACTTCCTCATGTCCCAGGATCTGGTCAATGCGCTATACAACGCGCGGGGAATAACAGGGCTCTACGCCCACCAGGCGCAAGCCATCAGTGCTCTCCACGACGGGTACAACGTCGTGGTGTCCACGTCCACGTCCTCCGGCAAGTCCCTGATATACCAGCTCCCCGTCCTGCACGAGCTGGAGCGGGATCATCTGACGAGGGCCATGTACATTTTCCCCACCAAGGCTCTTGCCCAAGACCAGAGGAGAGGGCTGAAGGAGATGCTTGCGTACATGCCGGGGCTGGAGGACACGATGGTGGAGACGTTCGACGGGGACACGGACTGGGCCGTCAGGGGGGAGATCAGGGATGTGGGAAGGGTGATTTTTACGAATCCGGATATGCTGCACATCACAATTTTGCCCAGGGAGGAGCAGTGGAGGGGCTTTTTCAAGAATTTGAAGTTTGTCGTCGGTGAGTCCTTCCGTCGTTCCCTGCTGCGCAGGCCTTCGCCGCGGTGGGGGGGGGGGAATAAGTTCTGACCGTGACCGGGGAGAGCCTGGTAGTCGACGAGCTCCACTACTACAACTCCCTGATGGGCGTGCACATGGCGTACATCATGCGTCGGCTCCGCCGCATTTGCTCCGCCGTCGGCAACAACAAGATCAAGTTTGTGTCGTGCTCGGCCACCGTCGCGAACCCCCTGGAACACTTCACGACTCTTTTTGGAGCACCGGAGGAGAAGACGAGACTCGTCGACTTTGATGGGTCGCCCAGCGGGAGGAAGGAGTTCTTGTGCTGGAACACGCCCTTCAAGGACCCCGGGGACCCGGCGAGCGGGAGAGGCGACTCGACGCACGAATGCGCTAGGTTGTTCTGCCAGTTGATACTCCGGGGCGTCAGGACGATAGCATTCTGCCGCATCAGGGCGCAGTGCGAGAGGCTCATCGCGGCGGTGAGGAAGGAACTCTCTGACATGGAGAGAGCGGAATGCGCGAGCTTGGTCATGGGATATAGAGGTGGGTACACTGCCCAAGATCGACGGTTCATCGAGAAGGAAATGTTTGACGGAAAACTCCTCGGTATCGTGGCGACCTCGGCGTTGGAGCTGGGAGTCGATATCGGGAGCCTGGACGCGGTTATTACAGCGGGGTTTCCCTATTCGATATCCAACTTGCGGCAGCAGTCTGGGAGGGCGGGGAGGAGGAATAAGGATTCCCTGAGCGTGCTTGTGGGTGGGCCGTTCCCGACGGACCAGTATTTCATGCAGAACCCGGACGAGATATTCACGCGGCCGAACGACGAGCTGTGCGTTGATCTGTCGAACGTCATGGTCGCAGAAGGCCACGTCCAATGCGCTGCTTTCGAGATGCCCATCCAGCCGTCCGTGGACACGAAGTACTTCGGCTCCGACACTATAGATCTGGCGCAACTCTGCAAGGACAGGCTGGAGGTGGACGAGATGGGGTACTACCATGCCCACCCGAGGTTTCGGCCGACCCCCAGTAAGTTCGTCAACATTCGCAGCACGGAGGAAGACGACAACATTGCCATCGTGGACATTTCCAACGGGAGGAACATTGTGCTGGAAGAGCTCGAGAAGAGCAGGGCGTCTTTCACGGTGTACGACGGAGCAATCTTCCTGCACCAAGGCCAAAAGTACCTGGTCAGGGATTGGAACCCAGAGAAGGCCATCGCGAAGGTGGAGAAGGTGGCGGTGGACTGGACGACGGTGCAGAGGGACTTCACGGATATTGATCCCGTGGAGACGGAGGAGAGCAGGAGGCTGGATCTTGTTGCCGAGGAAGGAGGTGCTTCGGACGCGACAGGCCCGGAGAGTAGTAGCACCCGTGCTCGAAAAGGGGAGCAGACTTCCTCCAGGGGCGACGACGAACCCCCTCCGCCCAAGAAACCAAGCAGCAGCAGCAACGCCGATGCCGATGCCGATGCCGATGCCGATGCCGAAGACGCGCCGCCCCCTCCCCTCCCCGTGCGGGCCTACAAGGGCAAAATCCGCATAACCCAAAACGTCTTTGGCTTCTTCAAGGTATCCTCCGCGAACAAGATCCTCGACGCCGTCTCCGTGTCCAACCCGCCGGTCGTGCGCCACGGCAAGGGCGCGTGGCTGGACCTCCCCCCCCGCTGCCTGCGCGCGCTGGCGTCCCGCGGGATCAACGTCGCGGCGGCGATCCACTCGGCCTCCCACGCCGTCCTCTCGCTCTTCCCCCTCTGCGTCTCCGGGCTGGCCGCGGGCGACGTGAGGACCGAGTGCAAGGTCCCCAGGAAGGAGTTTTCCAACAAGAAGAAGGGCGGCGCGGGGAGAAGGCGGCCCGCGAGGCTGACCTTCTACGACGCCGCCGGCGGGCAGGCGGGGGCGGGGCTGAGCGTCAAGGCGTTCGAGTTTATGGACTTCCTGCTCCCGAGGGCGCTGGGGAGGGTGGAGGAGTGCGGGTGCCCCGACGGGTGCGTGGAGTGCGTCTGCGACGAGAGGTGCAAGGAGGGAAACGAGGTGAGGAGCAAGGCCGGCGCGGTCGTGGTGCTGAGGTGCCTGCTCGGGTGGACGGTCGACTTGAAGAAGGCGGCGAGGTTCTGGGGAGAGGGTGGAATTGGGAGCCCGGCCGGGGTCGAGACTATCGTGCTTGCCGAGGAGGTTCCTTCTGCCGGGAGGAGGGGGGCATATGGGGTGTGATATGTCGCGAGGGGTAACCGGGGGG